>JADOBS010300912.1:0-11322 GCA_015708375.1 Cydonia oblonga
GAAAGAATAAGACTACAACTCGTATAAGTGTTGGATTTACAACCTGAAGATTCATTTTGAAATGATGGATTGCACTCAAGTAGAATTCCGTAAGATAGTTATTTGCTTGTTGGAGGAAGATGCTCGCTACCGGAGATTCTATTTCTTGACCTTTAGGGAAAAAACAACCAAAATACCCTTAGACGTATTTTGAACTAATTGTTTTTACTCCTTAAATACTAGACGCTAATCTTTCAAACGTTTACCTATGACGTTAGTTATAGGATTAACATGGGAATAGCTTGAAAAGAAAGGTGCAATCAGATAGTTTAATTGGTCATACAAATGCATATGGATGGTTCATGAAAGATTTCAATTTGATATCCATTGCAAAGTTTCTTTAAAATGTTATCCATTTGTATTTGCAAGTTTATGACAAATCATTGATATAAAGGGGCTAAAACGACTCTTAATTTTGCAAAGGATAATAATCAAAACTTGGAAAAATATCAAAGTTTATAACTATTCACAAATTGATTTTGTGGTTGGGGAAAGCCTCATTTAAAATCTCAACCATTTCACCCTCCACCCTAGCAAGCCTAGGGTCATTAGTTTTGAAGACTGTTGTGCTCACCATTTATTAAAGCATTGTAGAAAGCATATGTAATGTATGTTAAACACTCTAAAATTTTCATATAAAAGAACACACAGACAAGGTACCAACTCACACACACAAAGCTACTCTATAAATTTATAAAACAAAGATGTTAGGATAAGGAAAAAGGGAGCAAAACAATCTGTCAACTTCTTGTTTGTACAACTATTGCTTTCAAGCTTCAAACCGTCTCACTCAGTACTCATCTTTCAACTTCTTGTCTGTACAACTATTGCTTTCAAGCTTCAACCCGTCTCTCTCAGTACTCATCTTTCACTATAAGTAAGTGTAATAATTGTATCTTATACTTCCGTGCTTAAAAGATTGAATTATATTGTCAAAACTAACTCAACAACAATGAAATTCCGTCACTTCTGTATCTTCGAAAAAAATATAATGATCAATGGGTTTTAGTTAAAACTGAACATATGATCCTTATCTACAATAAAAATGCTTCAAGTTAGGCTTTTGAATCAATTAAAAAGATTAAGGAATGAGGAAGTTATGGCCATCTTAAGTTTGTATCAACTTTTATCAAAGCAACTGACACAGTCTTTATATATTTCTTTTCAGTCGTAACTCTTTACACTTAAGCAAATATAATTACACCATCTTATTCTACATAAAAAGTTCTTAAGCTTTGGCTCTTGAATCGTTAAGAAACAAGAAAGTTTTGATTAAATTAAAATCACTCAAAATCTTGAAAGATTTCCAGCAAACTGCTTAATTTTAAAGAGTTCTTAAAAATTATAGTTTTAACTTTTCAAATGATGTAAAATCGTTGTCATTCATAAGGGAAATAATCTTTTATGTGTCCTCACCTTAACCATTACTTTAAAAATGAAAATGTTCTAGTAATAAGGATTGAAAATCAATTCTTTTCGAAACATCCTTGGTAAGTCTCGTCGAAAAACTCTTATGAATTTCGAAAATTCAAATACTTAATAAGAAATACACTACGTAATAAAGTTTGTAATCAAAGCATCACCGTTACAGTGCAGGCCCAATTTTCTTCATTTCTGGACCTATTGACTTCGAATTTGTTTGAACATGTTAAATGAACAGATTCATTGTTATAAGCCCTATGAAATAGACTACTCAATGGGATTATTTAAACGTAAAATGAACGAGATATTAATAAAATAAGTTGAATGGTTCTAAAGGGATCCTAACAAGCTTTTTCCCCACATTTTGAACAAGAATTTTTTTTTTCCACCTTAAATTACTTATATGTGCTTAAGCTTATGTTTCTTTATTCTTATGTATTATAACATACACTTTTTGTTTAGATATTTGTAAGTTAAAAGCTTGGAACTTATATATTCTTTTTCTGATATTTATTACCTTGTTGAGTACATTTTAGCAGTCTACGTACTGATGATGGTTAGTATATTACCCCATATTAAAGTGTTACTGGTATTGGAAGATTGCTAAGGGTCCTCGTCCATTCAAATAATGTACTATTATACTCGTGAGTTTACCGGTCCTCGGGTATACATGCTTTGGAATACTGTAAGTTTAAACCTCAGCGTAGTGCCAGCTTATAACCTATTATTTTACGGGTTCAATGTGTGAAGTTCTAGTTTATAACATGATAAAGAATAGAAGATATATATACTTAATACATTCCTATATATAAATCCATGCTAAACTATATATCTTATTCGAGTAGTGTTTCATTTCGTTGATTGGTGTTTTAGCGTTTATTAATGACCTTTCTTAAATGCTTAGTTGTATACGTTGGTTTTGTTGTGGTTACTTGGTTTGTGCAACTCATAATGCTACACCTTTGTCTTTTTCAAGATACGAATAGGGGACGGGGAAGACTACGAAATAAAATATTATCATTGGAGTTTTTCTAAATTATTATATAATGAATTGTACTTTCTTTTTTATTTTTCATTTCACTTCGGTAATGTAATACTTATGCAAACTCAATTATACTCTCTTATTAAATAAAAGGTTTACTCTAAAGTTCAAAAATATGGGCACAAAAAAAAATATGGGCACAAACTAAAATATAAAAAAATTCGTACATATTTAAAAAAATAATTACAAATTAAAAATGGGTACAAATTAAAAATAGAAATATATGATAGAAAATATAGTCATAAACATTAAAATACTAGATGCAACGTTTCTAAACTCCTTTTTTATTATTTTTTATTATTTTTATCTCATAACGTTTCTAACTCTAAATGTTTCTACTTGTAAATAATTCAAGAGTTTTCAATTATAAAATTTATATATGCTGACATGTAAATATTTTATTATTGAAAATAGCATATGCCTACACACTATGTGTGTGTGCGAATATTTTTTATTTGTTTTTAAAATAGGAAGGAGAGAATGAAAGAGATGACGGGAGTGAGAGTAGGAAGAGAGGTTTTTGTTTTTGTTTCTTATTTGTACTTGTAATATTTTTTTTAGAAGACTATTTTTTTTTTAATATTAGATATATGTTAAAATCACTTGTAGTTCAATAAAAATAGCAAAATTTGGTTTTGTGGAATTACATTATTGCTCATCATATTTTTCTATGATAGAAGATTAAATAGTATTTTTACCTTCTTTTGGTTGACAAAGAGTGTCACAGCCCGTCCCAGACTTATTTGTATCAAGGACGTGAAAAGACAAAATTGTCCTTAAAGGTTGCTGAGGTGTGTGACAAATATTATTGGTTAATTCTTACCTTTCCAAAAGTTTTTGAGAAAATAATTGGAATTTAGTTTGGTGCTTGTTTTGTGTGGCTAGGGACTAACGAGTACCACACACACACAAGGACTTCTCTCTCTCTCTCTCCCCCCGTGCCTTCTCTCTCTTCTTTCTCAGAATTTTTGCATCGTGACACTGTTCACGTACGGACGAACTAGAACTCGAGGTTTCACGCTCAGATCGGAGGTTATAAGGTAAGATTTGAATTTCTAGTAAGCTTGTGAGTACTTATATACTAATTTTGGAATCTAAAACCTTCGAAAAACCCTAGTTTGAAAGGGAGCCGTCGAGGTACAGTGACAACCACACGATCGTGGAAGTTTCACACCATTTTAAGACTCCCAAAGGTACCATTTCTTCCTCTTAAGTGTAATGGTTGAGTTTTGGACGGATTTGGACATCGAAAAACCACAAAAATAGGATCTCCGAATTGGGTACTATTCACCAACTTTTTATTGGTTGACTTTCTGTGAATTCTAGGACCATAGCAAGCTTAAGGAGGTTCTCAGGATGCTCGAAGTGCATCGTTGGTAAAATTTGGTCCACGGGAAGCTCAAATACGACGATTCATAGAGGTCGCTGGAGTTTCCACCTTCTCTGACGTGTTTTCATGAATTTCGAAGCTCGAAACAGGTATAACGTGATTCTAGGGATCCTAAGCTTCATTTTGGTGTTAATTACATAGATTTTGGTTGAAAAACGAAGGAGAATAAGAGAATGGAAAATTTACCCAGTTTCCGACGCCGGTGACGGTCGCCGGAGCTGGAGGTTGAAGACAACGAATATTCCGTCAATTTTGATGGAATATTCTGACGCCGTCAGTTAATTTTAACTGTTACCATTAAGAGTTAACAGAATATTCCCTAACTGCCATTACTATTCCGTTACACGTGCCAAGCACGTGGCCGGCGTGGCGGGGCGTGGGACCTAAGAAAAATATTTTAAAAATTTGGGGATGTTCGTGATGTTGTGTAGATCACGTTGGTATATTCATATACCCAATTTAAGCAATATTTGAGAAATTATTACCTACTTTCGTTTATGTGCTTTAAATAACATTTCTACAGTTAATTCTCATATAGGCGAGACCTATCCCGAGGACGAGCGCAGTCAACGGCGTCAAGGGGGTTACGACCCTTCGACATACCAGTGAGTGGGCATTTGTTTTCTGTATATACCTATATATTTACTGATTTTCCCAAAAATCGAATTTTAGTGAAAGTATTATTTGAAATTCCATGCATAGAATTTATATGAACGTATGAATTGTTATATGATGCATACATGTGAATTGGTACTGTGGACGCACAGGTGAGTATTAGGTGAGTTATATTTTGTTCATGTGAAATGAAAATGATGTGAATTGTGTTGAGAGCTCATAACCTGCACCCCGGTGTTAGTGTTTATGTTGTTGTTCACCTTCCGCACCACACGCTCACCTTGGATCCAAGTAGGTGCATAGTCCTGTCGTACAGACCACTATAGGTGGTTCTGACTCGTAGGTGACATGCGATTATTCGCATGGTCGTTTTGATGAGTATAGCACTAAAGCGTATTATTATACCAAGTCCTGTCGTACAGACCACCACAGTGGTTCCGACTCGTGTGCAGGCATAGGTATTGAGCTATATAATCAGCCGTACAAGACCGTTGCAGGGTCTCCGGTTGATTTATTTACTTTACTTGTCATATATATATATATATATATATATGCATCCTCATTCTGTTATTGATGCATATAGCATGGCATACTTTCAGAATACTACTTTGAAGATTATGAATTAAGATTTGAGATGTTATATATATGTATTTATGCTATTTTCTGGGAAAGTATACAGGTTTTATAGCGAGGGTTATAAGTGTTGATAAATGAGATATTTTCGAAAAGCTTTGTTTTCGCCCACTCACGTTTTATGTTTTGCGCCCCTCCAGGCTCTAGATAGAAGTGCTTGGTGGCTCACGAGGATTCCATGGTGTTTCTGACAGACGACACAAATGTAGGACTCACCTTCGGGTGTTGTAACTTAGTAATCATCCTACTTGACTGCACTTAGATTCTTATGCTCTGGTTGTGTGTATTTCACACTATAATTCACTCTCTAGCATGTTATTTGGATAATACTACTAGTAGTTAGTTTTTATTCATTCGTATTTCTTTTACCTTATCGCTTCCGCTTTGCACTTATGGTTACATCACGCTCACATGACGGCCAGCACGCCCTGATTTTCAGGTCGGGGTGTGTCAGTTTGGTATCGGAGCCTAGTTTGCAGTCCTGTATAAATTGTGAATTCTCTAATTATCTTTGGTGTCTTCTGTCAGAACTATGCCGCCTCGTAGGGATCCACGTTCTTCTTTTGAGCCTAATTTCCCCGACATAACTCAATTAGGGAAAGTGATAGCCCGTGCTTTTCAGACTTCATTTTGTCCTCCTCAAATAACACCCCTAGAGACCGTTTATAATCTGAAATTGGATCACTTCATGGGTAATGAAGGTCATGAAGGGCAGAAAAGTGGTTGGATCGTATTGAGAAGACCTTTCAGGTGATGCAGAGTCAGGGGAGTCTTCCTGCTAATAGATGGGTCGAGACGACCACTTGGTTTCTAGGAAGAGAACCTGCAGGGTGGTAGGAGAATGAGTCTAAGTTTATGACACTTGAAGAGGCAGCTGATTGGGAAATATTCAAAGGAACTTTTAAGAAAAGATTCATTCCTCCAGAGTACATTGATCATAAGAAGCAGAAGTTCACTCAACTGAAGCAAAAGAAAATGTCGGCGAATGAGTATTATAGGAAGTTTACAGACTTATCTCGCTATGATCCATAAGTGACTGTTAATCAGGTGGAGATGCTTCGTCGTTTTAAGTTGGGAACCAAGAAGAGATGACGGACGATTGCTAGCGCAACTCCTTGTGCTAATTATCATGATTTTCTGAGGTTTTGGTTTGGATTGAGGACTCTGAAAATCTTCCTAGTGAGAGTGAGGAAGAAGAGGATAAGAATGGTGGTAATCAGAGAAGATATGACAGGGGCAAAGGTATCTCCACTCAGGGACTCTGTAAGACACAGAATTTCAAGAGAAGTGGAGTGAGCTCGACTTCTTCCAGTGGAGGATTTAGTGCCACAGGCCCGAGGAGAGGTGGAAGATTTATTGGGGGACCAAGGTTTCAGAGGCAGAGAGATTTCGATGGTGCTGGTGGGTCAGGTCCTCCATTGTGCCACTGTTGTAATTTCAGACATCATAGGGAGTGCAGGAAAGGTAGCGGTGCTTGCTATACATGTGGACAGACGGGACATAGAGCTGCACATTGTCCCCAGAGTCAGCAGAGGCCTCATCAGTTTGTTATGCCACCTTCAGCGCCAATCCAGCAGAACCAAGGATCAGGCAATTATGGTCAGGGAGATCGTGGTGGAGCTTACCACTACTAGGGTGATGCTGCTCCCTATGCTTCAGGGTAGTATCAATATCTTCAGGATCCTTATTTTCAGAGTGGGTATTCCCAAAATCCTGGAGGTTATACTTTTTATCCTTCCATGTCAGTTAGCGGATCTCAGTGGTATCAGGAAGGTCAGCCCCAGCAGGGAGAAGTTAATGCTAGTAGTGCAGGATCATCTAGGCAGTCTGGACAGACAAGACAGAGACGTAGTTCTCAGGGGCGAGACAATCAAGGTAATAGAGGTCATGGAAGACGACAGCAAACTCAGGGGCGTGTTAATCACATATCACTGCAAGATGCTCAGAACCATTCGGACTTGATTATGGGTACGTTAAACATCCTTGGTCACTTTGCTAGAGTTTTGATTGATTGTGGTGCTACACATTCTGTGATTTCTCATACATTTGCTCAAATGACACAACATCATCCTACACTTCTGGGATTTGATTTAGAGTTTGCTATGCCTAGAGAGGACAGATGTTATGTTGATAGTGTTTATCCAGGATGTCCAGTGATGGTAGATGATGTAGCTATGCCTGCTAATCTTATCCCGTTAGATATTGTGGATTTTGATGTGATATTAGGGGCAGATTGGTTGCATTTTAATCGTGCCAATATTGATTGTTACGGGAAATCAGTTACTTTTCATCGTCCTAGACTACCTGAGGTTACTTTTGTGGGTGAAATAAGTAGGGTAAGACATGGTGTTATTTCTGTCATGAGGGCAAAGAAGCTGTTATTGAAAGGTTGACAAGGATACTTAGCACATGTGGTGTTAAATGATGTTGCTCCTAGCAGTGTGGAAGAAGTTGGAGTAGTCAGGCATTTTCCTGATGATTTACCTGGATTGCCGCCAGACAGAGATGTGGAGTTTTCTATTGATTTGCTTCCAGGTACGGATCCTATATCTCTAATTCCATATAGAATGGCTCCGGCTGAATTAAGGGAATTAAAAGCCTAGTTGCAGGAATTGGTTGATAAATGTTTTATTCAGCCTAGTACTTCGCCGTGGGGAGCTCCAGTATTGTTTGTGAGAAAGAAAGATGAAACCTTGAGATTATGTATTGATTACAGGCAATTGAATCGGGTAACGATTAAAAACCGTTATCCATTGCCTCATATAGATGATTTATTTGATCAGCTTAAAGGTGCATGTGTGTTCTCAAAGATTGATTTGAGGTCTGGTTACTACCAGTTGAAGATCAAAAAGGAAGATGTTCCTAAAACGACTTTTAGGACCCGTTATAGACATTATGAGTTTTTGGTGATGCCATTTTGATTGACTAATGCACCAGCAGCTTTTATGAGATTGATGAATGAAGTATTCCAGCAATATCTTGATAGGTTTATCATTGTTTTCATTGATGATATTCTGGTATACTCTAAGTCGAAAGCAGACCATATTCGACATCTTAACTTGGTATTAAAGAAATTGAGGAAGCATCGGTTGTATGCCAAGTTTAGTAAGTGCCGGCTTTGGTTGGATCAAGTGGCATTTTTGGGACATGTGGTATCAACACAAGGAATTCAAGTAGATCCTCAAAAGATAGCAGCAGTGGAGAATTGGGAACAACCACGAACAGTCACTGAGGTACGGAGTTTCCTTGGTTTAGCAGGTTATTATCGACGGTTTGTTCGAGATTTTTCTATGATTGCTTTACCACTAACGAGGTTAACCAGGAAGGATGTTAAGTTCGAGTAGGACGATAATTGTGAGCAAAGTTTTCAGCAGTTGAAATATTGTCTCACTCATGCACCTGTATTGGTACTTCCTGATAATAGTGGTAAATTTGAGATTTACAGTGATGCTTCTTTGAATGGTTTGGGATGTGTCTTAATGCAACATAGTAGAGTGATTGCATATGCTTCTCGGCAGCTGAAGATCTATGAAAGGAATTATCTTACTTATGATCTTAAGTTGGCAGCTATTGTTTTTGCTTTGAAGATTTGGAGACATTATCTCTATGGTGAGAAATGTAAGATCTTTACAGATCATAAGAGTCTTCAGTATCTTTTTACTCAGCATGATCTTAATCTTCGCCAGCGAAGATGGATGGAGTTGCTAAGTGATTATGATTGCACTATTGAGTATCATCCTGGTCGTGCAAATGTAGTAGCTGATGCGCTAAGTAGGAAACCTCAAGGACGACTTAATGCTTCGTATGCTTTTCATGTTCCTCTTCTTGCAGATTTGAAATCTACTGGAGTTAAATTGGAAAGGGAAGAGCAAAATGGAGCTTTTCTTGCTAATTTTCAAGTCAGGCTAATTTTGGTTGATCGTGTGCTTGAAGCTCAGCTGAATGATGAAGAAACCCAAAAGATAGTTGAGGCAAGAAGTAAAGGGAAAAAGAAAGACTTTAGAATCAGGGAATCAGACGGTATGCTTATGCAGGAAGGAAGAATGTTTATGCCTAATAATTTGGAATTAAAGAAAGCAATTCTTGATGAAGCACATATTTCAGCTTATGCGATGCAACCATGAGGTACTAAGATGTATCATACCATTCGACCATTTTATTATTGGCCGGGTATGAAAAGAGAAATTACTGAATATGTAAGTAGGTGTATCGTCTGTCAACAAGTCAAAGCAGAAAGAAAGAAGCCGTTTGGGTTGATGCAGCCGCTTCCTGTTCCACAGTGGAAATGGGAAAACATCACTATGGATTTTGTGTACAAGCTTCCTCGTACACTGAATGGGTATGATGCTGTTTAGGTGATTGTTGATCGACGTACCAAGTCAGCGCACTTCATTCCAATGAGGGAAAAGTATCCTTTGAACAAATTAGCTAATTTGTTCATCACGAAGGTTATGAAGTATCATGGAGTTCCAGTGAATATTATTTCAGATCGAGACCCAGGATTTACTTCTAATTTTTGGGTAGCTTTTCAGGAAGCTCTAGGTATAAGGTTGCTTTACAGCACTGCTTATCATCCTCAAACAGATGGTCAATCTGAGAGGACCATTCAGACGTTGGAAGATATGTTGAGATCTTCAGTGTTGCAGTTTGGTGACTCATGGCATGATCGATTAGATTTGATGGAATTTGCCTACAATAATAGTTTTCATTCGAGCATTGGCATGTCACCATTTAAGGCATTGTATGGTAGAGCTTGTCGTACGCCTTTGTGTTAGTCAGAGGTCGGAGAAAGAGTTCTAGTGGGCCCAGAGATTGTGGATGAGACTACTCAAAATATTCAGGTGATCAAGTCTAACCTGAAAGCGGGCCAAGATCGACAAAAGAGCTTAGCATACAGACATGCCACTGATAGGGTGTATGGTGTAGGTGATTTTGTATTTTTGAAGTTATCACCTTGGAGAGGTATGGTATGATTTGGAAAGAAAGGCAAACTAAGTCCTAGGTACATAGGACCTTACGTGATCACTGAAAAGATTGGTGAAGTTGCCTACAAGTTGGAGTTGCCTCCAGAGTTATCCAAGGTACATAATGTGTTTCATGTCTCGATGCTTCGACATTATGTTTCAGATCCTTCACATGTGATTCCTCCTCAACCTTTGGAAATTAATCCGGATTTGTCGTATGATGAGGAACCAGTGACTATATTGGATTGGAAAGACAAGGTTCTAAGGAATAAGACAATGAGCTTAGTGAAAGTATTGTGGAGGAACCATTCAGTGGAAGAAGCTACTTGGGAGGCAGAGGATCGAATAAGAAAGATGTATCCGAGGTTATTTTACGATTATTAATGGATTAGAAGGATCATGTGAATTTCGAGGACAAAATTCTATAAGGAGGGTAGATTGTCACAGCCTGTCCTGGACTTATTTGTATCAAAGACGTGAAAAGAAAGAATTGTCCTTAAAGGTTGCTGAGGTGTGTGACAAATATTATTGGTTAATTCTTAACTTTCCTAAAGTTTTTGAGAAAATAATTGGAATTTAGTTTGGTGCTTGTTTTGTGTGGCTAGGGACTAACGAGTACCACACACACACACAAGGAATTCTCTCTCTCTCTCTCCCCGTGCCTTCTCTCTCGGAATTTTTGCACTGTGACACTGTTCACGTACAGACGAACTGGAACTCAAGGTTTCACCCTCAGATCGGAGGTTATACGGTAAGATTTGAATTCCTAGTAAGCTTGTGAGTACTTATATATTAATTTTGGAATCTAAAACCTTCGAAAAACCCTAGTTTGAAAGGGAGCCGTCGAGGTACAGTGACAACCACACGATCGTGGAAGTTTCACGCCATTTTAAGACTCCCAAAGGTACCCTTTCTTCCTCTTAAGTGTAATGGTTGAGTTTTGGACGGATTTGGACGTCGGAAAAACCCCAAAACTAAGATCTCCGAATTGGGTACTATTCACCAACTTTTTATTGGTTGACTTTCTGTGAATTCTAGGACCATAGCAAGCTTAAGGAGGTTCTCAGGATGCTCAGAGTGCATCGTTGGTAAAATTGAAGGAAATATTTGTGAAAACAAGTTCATTTGAGCAACATCATCAACATGCAATTAACAATTAAAGGCGGAATCATGCTTGTATGCACTCAAAAACAAAACTTTACCCATGAAATTCAAAG
>JADOBS010300913.1:0-11324 GCA_015708375.1 Cydonia oblonga
ATTAATTTTTTTTTTTTTTTTTTTAACCTTATAAAGGAAACGACATATTTCATGTATAAAAGGGAAAAATATTACAATCAGATTAATGCAAACAAAAATATAAAACTACAAAACAATAATCACAAATGTTGCGAGACTCTAAAAAAGAGGAAGATCCATAAGACCCAGTACATTCAATGCTGCATAATCATTTGAGAGATGAAACCTCCCACAATAATTAATTGTGGGATAAAAAAAAAGTCATGCTTCTCTCTGGACATATTGCTTTTCCTATCCCACTTTTAAGCAAGATTCTAAAAATTGCTAGGCGCTACGTGATCTAGACAGATTTATGTAAATTTATTATTTATTTTGTAAATAAGTGTCTATTTACACTTAAAAAAAACTATACTTGTATGGGATAAAATGCAAAAATAGAAGTAGAATAATACACAAATTATATGTATCCAAAAAATTCAATATTTAAAAAACAATAAGCATATAATCATAATGAGGAGGATTTGGATGATAGACTAAATTATTCTTGTTCATGAATCATGATCCTTGCATTGGATTGGACATAGACTAAATTATTTAACCATGTTGTATCTAGTTTATTTCTTTTCTTTGTATGTATCCCCTCAAAAGTGCTCCAATTCGTTTCACTATTGGATGAACTTGTAGTAAATCCATCATTTGCAAATTTGGTACACCATTTTCATAAGTATACCACCATGAAACCAAAAAATAAAAAAGCACACAATTAATAAAAAATAAAAAAAATATATAAAAAAAACCATCTGGCTCTTTGCCTAGGAGCCGCCTAGCTTCAGACTGATTTTTCGAAACAATTTGCCCAAAATCGGGGCAGACCTTCACCGCCTAGGCCAATTTTTAGAACACTACTTTTAAGAGGCCAAAATATGTGTTCTTTTAGAAGAACGAAGAGGAAATTTAAGTTTATAAGTTTATCTACTGTTAGATATAGCAGGGAATTTAAGTTGTGGGTTCTTGTTCGTTTAGATATAGAAAGGATAATTTAAGTTCATAAGTTTATCACCACTAGATTAATAAGGACCTTAAGAAAGCAGCATTGTCACAAAGTTTTGCACACAGTGAATGTTTGTCCCCGAATAATTTTTGAATCAATGACTGTTGCCGTGAGTAATCTTTAGAAATAGGAATGTAAATATTGTGTTAATATTAGAGTCCTTTATTAGGAAGGATATCTCTTGTGTTTTTTTTTTTTTGTTTTTTGTTTTTTTTTTCCTTTGAGAACAAGGATAGTATGTACTTACATACCAAATTATGCAATACATGAAAACTAAGCCGTAAATTTCTATTTGGCATTGGAGCCTAAACGTAACCCTAAAAAAGTTCTATTGTGCTACTTCTGTTGCGTGTTCAAGACTCCAGACTCGTGTTGTTGCTGCATTCGTTGCAGCAAACCGAAAGCTGCATGAGTATTGCATGTCGTGCTCTGCAGGTGTAACTGTGTGTGATCCATGGCAGGTGTTAAGGAGGATCATGGCTAAAATTGGAGGGTGGGTCGCATGGCTTGACTAACAACTCAATTTTGAGTCTGGTTGTAATTCAGAGTGATGCTTCAAACGTACCAAATACCGTAAAACTCAATGGCTCAAATTATCATCTTTGGTCCAAAGTATTGCAGATGCATATCATTGGGCGTGGTAAGAAAGGGTTTGTGACAGGGAGTATTAAAGAGCCCAAGATAGTGCCAATTATGAAACTTGGGAGACTGGGAATGCAATTGTGAAATGGTGGTTCATTAATTCCATGGATCCTACCATCATGGGGTTTTTTATCCATCTTCGTACTGCTAAAGAAGTATGGGAAGAAGTTGCTCGAATGTATTATGATAGATATGATATCTCTCAGATTTATGAGTTGAAGGTAAAGTCATTCCGACTTTGACAAGAGGGGCAGCCTATTGGTGTACACTATGCCGATCTCAAAGCAGTCTGCCAAGAACTGGATCAAAGAAGGCCAATCAAGATGGAATGTGCTATTGACTTGAAGACACTTCGAGAAGAAATCCAACTGGACGTGTGTATCCTTTTCTAGCAGAACTTGATGATATATTTGATAAAGTGCGTAATGATATTTTGAGAACTTAACCTTTACCATCCATCGAGGAAGTGTTTGTTGTTGTTAAGAGGGAAGCACAACGCCATGCTACTATGATGAGAGGCAGTGCCGTTGGGAATTAAGGAGGAACACCCCCTGTGGCTATGGTGCCACGACCACTATCATCTGACCGGTCATATAGCTCGTCGTCATCAACAAATTCTCGCCCATTTACTCGAAAAAATAAAGATGATTTGAAGTGTACTTTCTGTGGGAAAACCCGTCATACAGAAGATACATGTTTAAAAAAACATGGAGTACCTGAATGGTTCCCAGAATTGAAGAAAAAATTGCCTGCAAAATAGTGTGCTGCTAATGGAGCCAGTAGGAGTCGTGCATTAGTAGCTGCCGTAACACCTAGTAACAAGGAGGTCGTGCATACTCAAGGGGATCCGAGTCAAACTTTGCTGACTAGGACCAATCCTAGTGAATCCTTGTCCAACATAGGTACTGTTGGACATGTTCTTTTAGCCTTCGGTACTGAGCAACATACATGTTGGATTTTGGACTCTAGCGCAACTGATCATATGATATTTGATAAAAAGTTATTTTCATGTATGGCAACGACTTATCAAAAGTGTGTAGCAATGACGAATGGCACCAATACCGTGGTGACTGGGACTAGGTCTCTCTCTCTTCACCACTGCTTGCGTGTTCCGTCATTGTCTCATCATTTATTATCTATTCCTTAAGTTACTGAGCAATTGGGTTTTGTTGTACTTATGTATCCGTTTTTTTGTTTACTTCGGGATATTCAGACCAAAGAGATAATTGGGCGTGGCATTAAGAAATATGGGTTGTACTTTGTGGATGATGTCGTGCCTGGTAGAGCTAATGCAGTTCGAGCATCCCGTATAAGTAATCTATAAGAAGTTTGGTTGTTGCATTGTTAGTTAGGACATGCTTTTTTTGTTTGGTTGTTGCATTGTCGGTTAAGATATGCTTCTTTTGGTTATTTCAGGCGTATGTTGCCTAGTTTGTTTCATGAAATAAAAGAATCAGACTTACATTGTGAAGTATGTATTCTTGCTAAGAGCCATCGTGCTTCGTTTTCTCCTAGTATGAATAAAACATTACTTCCATTTAAGCTTGTGCATTCAGATGTTTGGGAGCCTTCGCCAGTTAATATCGTTTCAGGGGTTAAGTGGTTTGTTATATTTGTTGATGATTGCACTCGTATGACATGGGTATATGTATTGAAACATAAAAGTGATGTTAGTATGATTATTCGGTATTTTTCTCAGATGGTGGCTATACAATATTCCTCCGTTATTAAGGTTCTCCATTATGATAACGGGGGTGAATATGTTAACTCTAAGCTATCTTCGTTTTTCTGTGATGAAGAAATCCTCCATGAGATAACTTGTCCTTATACCCCACAACAAAATAGGGTTGCAGAAAGAAAGAATCGTCATATTTGGAAACTGTTCGTGCATTGCTTATTGGTACGTTCGTACCTAAGAGTTTTTGGCCGAACGTCGTCACTTATGCAGTGTATGTAATTAATCGCATGCCATCAAGGGTTGTAGAATTTCGTACTCTACTCCAAGTATTGATGGAACATGTTCCTGTTGTCTCTACCAATACTCTTACTCCTCGGGTGTTTGGATGTGTTGCTTATGTTCATATCCACAAGATTAATTGTATTAAATTGGATCCATATGCTCTTTGGTGTGTCTTTGTTAGATTTGCATCCTAACATAAAGGTTATATGTGCTACCACCCTGAAATCCACCACATGTATGTAACCATGGATGTGACCTTTTCTGAATCAGAATATTTTTATACTCTAGCATTGTCACCTTCCGATCACAAGGGGAAGAATGCTAGTATTTGTGATCTTGATGGTGTTTTTGGGTGGTTAGATGTACAAGACGTAATTACTTCAGGGGGAGTGCACCGTGATACTAACATTGCCCTGGTGATTAATGTAGCATAGCCTCGGTCTGCAAGGGTTCAACTATTGATTGTCAAAGAAGAATGTGCCGAGAGTCCCTATGCTGGCGTTAAGCCAGCTACTGCCGAAGTTGAGCTAGCTTCACCACAGGCTTTTCCTGAAGCTAGTAGTCCCGAGATATATGCTGAAGATGCTTCCCGCCTCTCTAGCTCGATAGTACCGTCGTCCAATACGTCTTCTCAAATATCCTTGAGGTAAATACTATTGATGCTCATGTAACCAATGATGTTATAAGTACATATAAGTTTCCACCAAGGCAAAATCGTGGTGTACCCCCTGACAAGTTTTCTTTGGAAGGAAAAGTGAAGTATCCAATAGCCAATTATGTGTCATGTAAAAATCTTTCACCAAAACATCAAGCTTGGGTGAACAATGTGGAGTCAATTCAAGTACCAACTCAAGTGGAGGATGTTTTGAAGAATAGAGAATGGGCTGAAGCAATGGATGAAGAGATGAGAGCACTACAAAAAAATAATACATGGGAAGTAGTGGAGCTACCAAAAAGGAAAAAACTAGTTGGGTGCTGATGGGTTTTTACAGTTAAATACAAAGCTGACGGATCACTCGACATGTACAAAGCGAGGTTGGTAGCAAAAGGATATACTCAAACGTATGGTGTTGATTATCAGGAAACTTTTTCTCCAGTAGCTAAGATGAATATGGAACGAGTTCTTATCTCATTAATTGCAAATTTGGATTGGCCATTGAAACAATTTGATGTAAAAATGCATTTCTTCATGGACATCTGGAGGAGGAAGTGTATATAGATTTTCATCCAGGATATAATACTGGAGGAAAAACGGGAGTGTGCCGATTGCGGTAGTCACTTTATGGGCTTAAGCAATCACCTCGTGCATGGTTTGGGAGATTCACTCATGCTATGAGGAAGAAGGGATATTATCAAAGTCATTCTGATCATACTTTACGAAGAAACAGTAAAGTAATAGCCTTAATTATTTATGTGGATGATATGATAATAACTAGTGATGATTCAGATGAGATTGTCAAACTGGAAAAAAACCTTGCTGTCGAGTTCGAGATGAATAGTTTGGGTGATTTAAAGTATTTTCTTGGAGTCGAGGTTACTTGTTCATCCAAAGGTATTTTCTTGTCTCAATGAAATTTTTTTCTTGATTTGTTAAAGGAAACAGGTATGCTTCGGTGTAAACCTGTAGATACTCCTATTGTGGAGAAACATCACTTAGGAATTTATTCGGATCAGGAACCAGTAGATAAAGGCAGATATCAGAGATTGGTAGCAAGACTAATTTATTTAGCTCATACCTGTCCGAATATAGCCTATGCAGTGTGTGTGGTGAGTCAACTTATGCACTCACCAAGGGTGGATCATATGGCTGTTGTTATGTGGATTTTAGCTTATTTGAAGTCGGCCCTGGGAAATGAATTTTGTATAAAACTTTCGGTCATTTAAAAATTGAGGAGTTTACGGATGCTGATTGGGCAGGTGATGTGACGGATATGCGTTATACTTCTGGATACTTTACGTTTGTCGGGGGAAATTTAGTTACTTGGAGGAGCAAGAAACAAAAGGTGGTGTCTAGGTCTTCTGCGGAGGCTGAATTCAGAGGTATGGCACATGAAGTGTGTGATTGGTTATATAAGTTGCTTTGGGGTCTTGGTTTCAAACTGAAGGAGGCTACAAATGTATTGTGACAATAAGTCGGCATGAGAGATTGCAGAGAACCTGGTATAGCATGACAGAACGAAGCATGTGGAGGTTGATTGACACTTCTTTAAGGAAAAGCTTGAGAAGAAGATGTGTCAATACCATTTGTGAACTTGAAAGAACAACTTGCGGATATTCTTACTCATGTCGTGTGTAGTAAGTTTTTTAGTGACTCACTTGCCAAATTGGGCATGTGTAACATCTATGCTCAAACTTGAGGGGGCGTGTTGCCGTGAGTAATCTTTAGAAATAGGAATGTAAATATTGTGTAAATATTAGAGTCCTTTATTAGGAAGGATATCTCTTGTGTCTTTTTTATTTTTGTTTTCCTTTGAGAACAAGAATTGTATGTACTTATATATATACCAAATTATGCAATACATGAAAATTAAGCCGTAAATTTCTATTATGACTTCACTTTTATATAATTAAAAATGATGTTAAAATGAAATTAAAGTGGGAAAGATGGTTGAAGATTGGTCTCTTATGTCGACATCTTAATTTAAATATATGGACCAATTTTCCGGTGATTGAAGTAAATGTAGGGAACATTATTCATGTCATTGTTGTTAACTTACAACTACCAGATTCAGATTCTATGGCTGTGGAAAATTAATCTCAAAATCAACTCAAACAGCATATAGAAATTTGAAAATATATAACCTAGCAAGCTCCTACAGTTCTTTTTTCTTTTTTGTTGGATCATCTCTAATTATGTATGAATTTATCAATCGTGTATTTTTCAGACAAGCAAGCCCAAATAGTTATGAATTGTACGTATAATTAGGAGACATAAGTTTTAGCAAACGAAAATGATTGTAACCCTTGTACTTCATTCCCTTAAAAGGTTAGGTAAGTTGTGCAGTCACAGGGTTGGACTATTTGCATCCAGTTCTTTAAGTATGGTTTAATGTGGCCTCTACATTTAAGTGTCATAATCGATTAATCGGTTGGTTTCAGTTTAATTGATTGTGTTATATACATTTAGTTTTTATAGCTTTTAATTTTAATTTTTTGTGTTTGATATATGGGAAAGTATATAATGTTAATCTTCATGAATCGAAGAACATAAACTCTGTAATCTTTGTATTGAAAGCAAGAGCTAGAGAGAGAAAGTAGAGAAAAGGAAGAGAGGGAAACACTATTTTTTCTGAATATATGATTTCTTAGCATGTAAGTAATACAACAATCTGCCTTATATAGGCAGTTACCAAGCTATTAGTCTAACTAACTAAAACACTAAGATTGTTACAACTGTCACAATCATAGAGCATTGAACACATACTCTAACATCTCAAGCTCATGCTTTGAGCAACCAAACATGAGATTGATACAATGTGTTTGAAATAAAGGACCACTTATGCCTTTGGTCAATATATCACCAAACTGTTCATTTGAGGAAACAAATTGCACTGACAACTGTTTCTTAGCTACCCTTTCTCGAACAAAATGCACATCGATGTCAATATGTGTAGTCTTCTGATGTTGAACTGGATTAAATGACAGTGCAATGGCAGACAAGTTATCATAGAACAGAACAAGAGTTGTAGGCACATGAATGTGTAGAAATGCAAGAAATTGCTGAATCCAATCCAATTCAGTAGAAGTTGTAGAGATAGCTCTATATTCAGCTTCAGGAGAGGATCTAGACACATTTTATTGTTTCTTTGATGACCAGGAGATCAGATTGTTACCTAAAAACACAACTAACCCAGTAATGGACCTTCTATCATTAGGATTCCTTACTCAGTCAGCATCACTAAAGACCTTGAGTTGTAAATCTCCTCTAATATATATGACACCTACATTCAAAGTTCCTTTTAAGTACTTGAGAATCCGTTTTATAGCAGTATAATGAGCCACCATAGGATTCTGCATAAATTGGCATACCTGATGCACTAAAATTACAATGTCAGGCCTAATAAAAGTGAGATATTGTAAGGCTCATACAATACTCCGATATGCACCAGGATTTGCATAAGGATCTTCATCATCTTTAAGAAGTTTATTATAGGGAAGACATGGTGTATCACATGCTTTGGCTTCAAGCATTTCAATTTTCACCAATAAATCCTGAATATACTTTGTTTGAGACAGAAACAAGCCACTTGCAGTCTTGGTAATCTGAATTCCAAAGAAAAAAAAATGTAGTGGACACAAATCTTTGATATCAAATTTAGAAGTAAGAGCATTGATAACTTGTTGAATGGAACTTGTAGCATTCCCAGTGATGATTATATCATCCACATATAGCAGAAGAATCACAATCTCATTATCAACATATCTAAACATGTATTGACAAATCCCAACTCAGGCAAAAACTTAGTGAATCTATCATTCCAGGCTCTAGGAGCTTGCTTCAATCCATAGAGTGATTTGTGAAGTTTGCACACTAGGTTGGGATGAATATGATCCTAAAACCCCAGGTAGTTGAGCCATGTATACTTTTTCTTCCAAAATACCATGCAAGAAGGCATATTTGATAATATGCCTATGTTTGCTTTCTGCTAACCCACTTTGTCTAGGTGTGTATGGACAAGACTTATAATGTACAATGCCCTTGTCCATTAGAAAAGTTTGAAGCCTATGACTAATGTACTCACCCCCTCCATCACTCTACAAAACCTTAATTGTAGTATAAAATTGATTTAGTATGAAGGAGTAGAATGCAATAAAGGTAGAGTACAAATTAGATTTATTGACCAACAAAAAAATCCAATAGTGTCTGCTATATTTATCAATGAAGATTACATAATATTTGTAACCATCAACAGATACACAAGGTGCAAAAGCCCACAAGTCACTATGTACAATTTCAAAAGGCTTAACAGAGTTATTGACATGGGTTGGAAATGGCAGTTTGCTAAATTTTCCTTCAAGACAATGATAACATAATACAGATGACTGAGTGTTGGTACTAGACACATTAATTTTATTTAACATAAGGGAAATACATTGTTGGTTGGATGACCTAACCTATGATGCCAAATTTGAGATTGAATAATCTATCCAAGAAAAGCTTTTGCATGTGATTGACTTTGTGAAGTTCCAAGCTTGGCATAGGCAAGGGAATGAATAGGGTCTAGTCCATTATTGCACATTCCTTTGTAGAGAATCCTCCCTATGGCCTTGTCCTGAATCCAAAAACAAAATGCATCAAAGATAAGACAACATTAATTATCAAGGCAAATCCTATGTATTGACAGTAAATTTTGTGTTAATTTGGGAACATATAACACATAATTCAATTTGATTGGATGTGCTGGAGTATGAATGATGAAATTTCCAATATGAGAGACTTGTAGACCTTCACCATTAGCAGTTTGTATAGTCTCATTGGTAGGATAAGGTGATGCCAAAGATAAATTGCTCATGTAAGCATTCATGTGATTGGTTGCTCCATAATCAGTTAACCAAACTTGTGGAGGTGCTGATGCAATTACAGATTAAGGTGCAGGATTAAACACAGCGTGCATGAGAGATTGCTGTGATTGATATGTAGATTGCTGTGGTATCCCTTGATATGAAAATTGAGACTAAGAAGGCTGCATGTGAAAATTTAGAGGTGCAAAGAGGGACCTATATGCCTGATGAGAAACTTGAGAATGTGATGAACTAGCATAACCAATGTAGTTAGGCCCTTTATCATTGTAGAAATAGAACTAAGTCCCATGATTAATTTTACCACAAATCTTACAATTTTGCCTATCTGGAGGTTTTGCACCACAAAATGGAGCCGGGTGACCTTCACTGTTACATAACTGGCAAGTAGGAATCAAATGTGTAGATGATTGACCAACTTAAGTCATAGGAGGATGACTAAGTATTCCAGGTACAGGAGTAGGAAAAACATATGCCTGATTCGAGTACACAGGTCTGAGATTGTAATATCTTGGTCTCTGATACTTGCCTTTACCCTTATTTTTATTCCCACGATAAGGTTTGTAACCTCCAGAAGAAAATTGTGATTGACCATGAATGTTATCATAAAATTGTGGTGAGTGTGATGAACTTTTAGAATTAAAACTAGCAACCATGGCAGTCATGAATGATGCATTAGAAGAATTCTTAACAATAGCTTCAACAAGTAATTGTGCCCGAAAATCTTTCAAAGAAATCAAACTTTCACGATCTCTTATGACACATCTGAAAGTGTTGTATTCAGCAGGCAAGCCATTAAGTGCTAGTATGACAATATCCTCATCTTGAAAGAACACTCCAACAACAGACAAATAGTCCCTAGCTTATTTAATTCTATGCAGATATAGAGGAATGGAATCTGACCTATTTTTTATTGTATGCAAGTTAGATTTCATCTGAAAGATACTAGTTTTAGAGACAGTGGAAAATTGCTCCTTTAAACGAGTCCAAAGATCTCTCGAGCTTTGACTACCAACAGAACATGACATAGCTATAGGAGATAGAGTCGCAGTGATCAATTGCATTATAGCTCTATCATGCATTCTCCAAACCACAAATTCATCATTCTTAGCAGAAGTAGAAGAGTTAGAATGATTGATACCAGATTCACCAGTTTAGGAGATATGTTGTGATGGACAAAGGTTCGAACCATCCACAAACCCTATGATGCCATTGCTTTCTAGCAAGAGTTGCATCTGAAAATGCCAATTAAGATAGTTGGAGTTATCAAGCTTGACATTGATAGAGGTCGAGATCAAAGAAATAAGAGCCATAACTAGGGATTGAAGCAGCTGAAGTTGAGATGCAGTCACCATTGTTCAATCAAGATTGCATATGCTTGAAAGAGAAGTCCAATTTTAGTAAGAGATTATCACAAACACTGAATGTGTAAGAATCACACACAAAATTTGACAAAGAATCGATCAAGGTGAATGATCGACAACCAAACCCTAGAAAAAACTCAGAAAAATGGAGAAATCTAAGTCTAATCAGAGAATCTGAAGACGAAGAAGTTGAATTGGATGGAAGCGAAAGAAAGAAGGATCGAAGATCACGAATCAGCAAGAAAGGCGAGTGATACCATGTTAATCTTCATGAATCGAAGAACATAACCTATGTAATCTTTGTATTGGAAGCAAGAACTAGAGAGAGAAAGTAGGGAGAAGGAAGAGGGGGAAATTTTTTTTTCTTCTTCTGAATATATGATTTCTTAGCTTGCAAGTAATACAACAATTTGCCTTATATAGGCAGTTACAAAGCTATTAGTCTAACTAACTATAACACAAAGATTGTGACAAGTGTCACAATCATAGACTATTGAACACATACTCTAACGTATAAGACAAATGATACATGAAGAAGGATGGTGGGAGAGAGAATAAGAAATAGAAAAAGTAATGAAAGAACAAATCTGAAAACAACTTAAATAGTTTTTGATTGTTTGTGTTCATTTTCTGTATTTTTCATTATACATTTATTCAACGTACATTCATCATATCATCACTTCTCCACTCTTCTTCATCCTTCTTTCTACTATACATTTCTTTCAAATCTCAAGTAAAAAAAGTAATAACTAAAAAAAAAAAAAAAAAAAAACACAGAAACAATTATTAAACGAACCTGTAATAATGA
>JADOBS010300914.1:0-11328 GCA_015708375.1 Cydonia oblonga
ATAAATCTGATTTCAATGATGTGTTTGTTACATTCTGTGCATTTTTCTCTACTCAGTTCTCTATTTTTGTGAAAATACTACAAACTGATTGAGGGGGGGGGGTTGAGTACATTAGTAATAAGTTACAAACCTTTCTGCAATCTAAAAGTATTGTACATCATAAATCTTGTCTCTATACACCTGGACAGAATGGGTTAGCTAAGAGGAAACATAGACATATCATTGAAACTACTGTCACATTGTTACAATATGCCAACCTTATTTCTCAATTCTGGACCCTTTCTTGTCAAACAACCATTTACTTAATCAATAGGATGCCAACACCAGTCTTACAAAATCAATCTCCTTTTCAAGCATTATATGGACATAATCCTGTCATTACTCATCTTGGTTGTTCTTGTTATCCTTTAGTTAGACCCTACAACACATCCAAGCTTTAAGCTAAGACAACCAAGTGTGTTTTTCTGGGGTACACTTCCAAATATAAGGGTTATATTTGTTATGAAGTGTTAAAAGAGAATTTTTTTTGTCTCCAAACATGTTGTCTTTGATGAGACTGAGTTTCCTTATCTTAGTCTCCTCCAATTGTCAAAACAAACCAGTACTTCACATATCTCTTTTCAACCTTCATCTCTCACACGAGTTTCTAATAATCAGAATATTTTGGTGTTGCCTATACCTCAAGCTCCTTCCCCAATCTCTCCACCTGTTATTCCAACCCCGACTCTAATGTCTCTGTCTTTAGTCCAGTTGGTCATTCTCCAACCATGGTTACATCACGCTCATTTTCCTCATCACATATCTCTCCTTCCATTACTGCTGCAACAAGTGATACTATTCAACTCTCTGTGGATCCTGAGTTTAGTCCAGATAGTCTACAAGTGGTGTTACCTATTGCACCATTAAATATGCATCCTATGCAGACCAGAAGCAAAAGTGGTGTAGTCAAACACAAGGTTTTCTTGAGTGCTTTAGAGACATCTGGAGAAGTTGATATGTCTCTCATTGAACCGGTTACATATAAGTCTGCTATGAAATCATCTGTGTGGTTGACTGCTATGAAAGAAGAGATTGATGCCCTTCATTCTCAAGGTACTTAGTCTCTTGTATCTTTTCCATCTCAGAAAAAACTTAGTAGGATGTAAATGGATCTTTAAAATCAAGAAGAATTCTGATGGTTCTATTGCAAGACACAAAGCTCGATTAGTTGCAAAGGGATTCAGTCAAGAGGAATGATTGGACTATGGAGAGACATTCAGTCCAGTGGTTAAGCCTACCACAGTGAGACTAGTCTTGGCCTTAGCTGCTCAGTTCCATTGGTCTTTAAGGTAGCTTGATGTGAAAAATGCATTTTTGCATGGAATCCTGCAAGAAGAAGTTTACATGGCACAACCACCTGGATTTGCCGATCATGTGCATCCTCATTTCGTTTGCAAGTTACATAAATCTTTGTATGGCTTGAAGCAAACCCCAAGGGCCTAGAATGAGAGATTCACATGATTTCTTCCTTCTCTCAGGTTCCACACAAAATATTCAGATTCATCTCTCTTTGTGAAGTATGTTGGTTCCGAGATAGTGATCTTACTTCTTTATGTTGATGACATAATCTTAATTGGGAATGCTACAACTGCTATATAACAAGTAATTCATTCTCTTATTACTGAGTTTGATATCAAGGATTTGGGTACACTTCATTATTTTTTGGGCATTCAAATATCTCGCACAGCCACTGGGTTGTTTTTATCACAGACCAAGTACATTAAAGACTTGTTGCACAAGACAGAAATGAGTGATTGTAAACCTTGTGACACTCCATGTTTGCCCTATAATCGATTGTTGAAGGATGATGGGGTTCCATTTTCAGCACCTGGTACATACAGAAGTATAGTTGGTGCTCTGCAGTACCTCACTTTTACTCGCCCTGACATTGCATTCTCAGTACATCAAGTGTCCCTATTTATGCAACAACCTATGGTCTCTCACTACACTACTGTCAAACGCATTCTGCGTTATTTGAAAGGAACATTGTCTTCTGGTATTACTTATGCTGCTGGTGAAGTTGGTTTAAAAGCCTTTAGTAATGCCGACTGGGCTGGCGATCCTAATGACAGAAGATCTACAACTGGGTTAGTTGTTTTCTTGGGATCAAATCCAATATCTTAGTCTTTTAAGAAACAACAAATGGTCTCTCGATCGTTCACAGAAGCAGAATATCGAGCCATGTCATCCACTGCACCTGAACTTGATTGGATTCAAAAACTTCTTACATTCCTGAAAATTCAAATGTCTTGTGCTCCTGTGCTTTTCTGTGATAACTTGTCTGCAATTGCACTTTCGTTTAGTCTGGTTCAACATCAAAAGACCAAGCATATTGAAGTTGATGTTCATTTTGTTTGTGAAAAGGTTGCTAAAATGCAGTTGCTTGTGCAATTTGTATCTTCTCGAGAGCAGTTTGCAGACATCCTTACCAAAGGTCACAGTGCACCACTCTTTCGAACTCACTGTAGCAATCTCATGCTTGGTTCTTCTTCCATCCATGAGTTTGAGAGGGGATGATAGAGATAATGTACAAATAGGATTATGACACTTGTAATCAGATTAAGAGAGTTAGTTATAGTTGTTAAGAATATGCAACTGTAAGAAGGCTCTTGTATAAATACTCCCGTAGTGTAATACCCTGTTCATTAAGTAAAAAGAAATCAGAAATATCTTTCTCTCTTTCTACATTTCTCTCTCTCTATCTCTCTCTCTCGACTTATCTCTCTAAAATCTCTGTCTATGATCTTCTTCTTCTTGGTTTACACATTTGAGCGTGAGCAACTACTCATATCATTGTTTGTTCTTGGGTGTCATTAATTTCCTATTTTCCTTGTAAAGTGAAACTAAGGCACGTGTAGTTGTTGACAAAGATAACAAAGGTAACCTAGATATGTATACCTCGATGTTTTTCCATAGAGATTTGGATTTTAGGATGTGTAAATTTTATTTTATTTGTTGAAAAAGTGGACGTGATTATGATTTAGATCATACATTGATGTTGCAAGGATCCATTTGTCTCTTAAAATAAAAGAATGTATTTTTGCTTATCATCTTATTAATTATCATTGAATGAGTTTAAACTAATTTATAACAGTATTCAGTAAGATAGTGAGTATCACCATCACTTTAGGATGGTCATAAAAATATACACTCCTCTTGTTTTAAGAGAAAAATGGATCTCTTCGCAACAACAATGTATGATATAAACCATCATCACCTCGACCTTTCACCAAAAGAACGAAAAATATCAAATTTTACACATTCTAAAATCGGTGAGGGTTGCGGGGATCGAAGGACAGGGACGATTCATTTCGATTCCTAAGATTTGGAGGTGGATTGCAAGTCGTAGTTGGAGGTCACAAGGGTCACCGGAAATGGTGAGGGTTGCGGGGATCGAAGGACAGGAATGACTCAGTTTGATTCAGGCTGTCACATGCAAATTAGAGTTTGAAAAACCATTTGTTTTGCTTCTATTTTCTTCATTTTTTCCTGGCACAATCAATTCACCATAACAATATAATATAATATAGCGTGATATTGAACAAGTAATACGAAAATAAATTTGGGGTTCATGCATCATGGTAAATGTTTCATGCCATCAAAAGTAATCAAAATATCGAAATTGAAACTGTGTTTTAGAAGGTACTTGATTGATGAAACTAAGGAGGTCTTTGAACTTGGTTGTAGAAGATCATTATCCAATATGCAGCGTAACGTCAGGAACATGATGATAATGTGTTGTAGGTTTATTTTAGTAAGAAAATAGGGAGAAGGTGAAGCACATGGAGAGAGAGAAAAAAAGAGATATTTTGTTGTAAAGTTTCTCACCACTTTTTTGTTTACGATAAACATAGCGGACTTTTGTTGTCCTAAAAGAATTACAAAGTCCAATAAAAAAGATTTAAAACATAATCTTAAATATAATCTACAAAGATGTACACAATTACAGTCCTAATTAAATTATAAATCCTGCAACAGTATGAACAATTTAATTAGTTTTAAAGGGTGAATTAAAGAGAAGTATAAGCCTACAAGAGTAGATGAAAGGAATCTAATCCGTGTACAAAATGTTCACCTACACTCTGGACAAATCTCAAAATGGCATAACACAATCAGCTGCAAAAAACTATTCAATTGTACTCAACTTGCAACATTTTATTCAGATGGGGACTAAATCATCTAAATATCATCATTCCTACCATTATATTTCCCAATGCAAACTTTTCTGTTATTTTACTCCTTACTAACGTATGGTATAAAACTGCAGAAGTTATAACCTTGCCCTTATTTGTACTGCAGTTATACTCTTATTGATCGTTGATATTGTGAATGCTGGGAAATAAGTTGATTGTCATTTGTTAAGCATTGCAGTATATATGTAAGCATACATCATGTGACATTAAAAGAATTGGTGCAAACATATTTAACAAAGAGTACATGCATGCGTTAAAGGTTATCGGCTATGGAACATACACACAAGAACCCACAAACGCAGCTTACTCATGTTTTCCTCAACACTTCGACATACATACACTTGGCCAGCTTAAGTACGAAACATACAAAAGTTTTTATTCTTCATTTATTAAGCTAGCGCTGATTTGCTCGATCACTTCAGTTTCTTTTCTATTGCTAGAATTAATAACCACTGTTACCGTGAATGATACCACCACCGCCGCTGCCACTATCATATGCACCACCTTCACGACTGCCACCACCATATCCACCACCAACTTGTCCATCACCACCACCGCCCTTACCACCTCCATGTCCACTGCCACCACCATATCCACCACCTTGACCACCGCCTCCTCCTCCTTGTCCACCACCTTGACCACCTCCGCCTCCACCTTTTCCACCTCCATGGCCGCTGCCACCTCCTTCTTTACCACCTCCTTGTCCTTGACCACCGCCGCCCTTACCACCTGCATGTCCACTACCACCACCATATCCACCGCCTTGACCACCTCCTTGTCCACCACTTCCACCACTGCCTTGACCACCTCCGCCTCCACCTTTTCCATCTCCATGGCCACTGCCACCTCCTCCTTGTCCTTGACCACTACCACCCTTACCGCCACCACCATATCCTCCGCCTTGACCACCTCCTTGTCCACCGCCTTTTCCACCCCCTTGTCCACCTCCACCATATCCACCTCCTCCTCCTTCTTGTCCGCCACCACCTTGACCGCCTCCTCCTTTACTGCCACCTTGCCCACCACTTTGACCACCTCCGCCTCCTCCTTTTCCACCGCCTTGACCACCTCCACCATATCCACCACCTCCTCCTCCTTGGTCACCACCGCCTTGACCACCTTCTTGCCCACCACTTCCACCTCCGCCTCCACCTCCACCTTGACCACCTCCACCATATCCCACTCCCCCTCCTCCTCCTCCTCCTTGTTTGCCACCACCTTGGCCACCTCCTCTTTTACCACCACCTTGGCCACCACCGCCTCCTTTACCGCCACTCTGTCCACCACCTTGACTTCCTCCACCTTCGCCTTTTCCACTACCTTGATCATCTCCTTGTCCGCCACTTCCACCACCTCCTGCTTTTCCACCACCTTGTCCACCTTCTTGACCACCTTTGCCTCCTCCTTGTCCACCGCCTTGACCACCTTCTTGTTCGCCACTTCCACCACTGCCTTGACTACCTTCTTGTCCACCACCGCCTTGACCACCTCCACCATATCCACCACCACCTTCGCCACCTTTTCCTTTACCACCTTTATGTTCACTACCGCCTCCTCCTTTTCCACCACCTTGTCCACCACTATGACCTTCACCTTGACCACCTCCTCCACCACCTTTTCCACCCCCTTGTCCACCGCCACCTTGACCACCTCCACCATATCCACCACCACTTCCTCCTTGTCCTCCACCACCACCGCTGCCTTGTCCACCTCCTTGTCCACCACCGTATCCACCTCCTCCTCCACCTCCTCCACTGCCTCTGCCCCTTTGGCCACCTCCATATTCAACACTACCACCATGGTTCCCATGGTGGTGATTGTCAATGTCCTCTGAACAAATGAAATTCATGTGTAAGAATATGATCATCTTGTTTTAGGCATTGAAAGAGAAATCCAAGCCTAACATACAATATTAGTTAGTAGGTAAAAAGTTTCTACTACTATTAAAAAAAACATAGATAAAGTGAGTAATACTACACTTACCACCTATTTGTACCATATCTCTAATAGAGGTAGGATCCGCCAACACATGTGTGTCTCATCTCTATTAGAAAGATGGTACAAATAAATGATAAGAATAACATTTTTGAGATAAAATTGATCCAAATATACTTATCTCACGTAATAAGAAATAAACTTTCACAAGATGTTTACTTACGTGTTTCTAGTATGGCTTCTTCAGTTTTGGGGTAAGCAGCGTAGCTGGCACACCTACCACGTCGACCGAGGCCGTCGTAGTGAATGCAATCGTCTACCGTCTTCTCTTCCCCATTCACTGCACAGGTCATGCGTATACTGATCAGTGAACTAATATTTTATCAAAACCCTAAATATCCATGTAATTGAGGCATTAACCATGAGAATATATATACATATTTTTTCTTTTAAAAGAAAAGATTTATGCATGTGACTTTACAGTTTACACCACGCAATAATCTAACTTCTGCCAATTATTAATAACCATTTTACACTAGAATTGTATACATGTTTAAAATTAAAACTCTTCCCTTATATGTTTATGTCGTTTTCTTTTTACTAATTCATCAAAATAAAAAAAATAAAAAAAAAGGAGTGAAAAAAAATGAAACAAATTGGAACTGGGGTTTGAAAATTTTGAAAAGGGGACCTTAGTAGTTCAAGGAAGTGTAGGTTCTACTATAAAATTATTTAGGGGAACGAAGAATAGCCCATATTACGTATTAAGACATGCAAATGATGCGAGACATTTCATACAGATTGTGATTATAAAACCACAAGAAATGAAAGAACAAATTAAAGGAAAATAACGTGGATTATGGAAGGTGATGATCCTAGATAGGATGAAGAACCTTTGGTCGCATGAACCTGAGGCACTACTTGAGTGGCCACAGAGAAAAAATGAGAACGAGCGCAAGCAGCTGTAGGGGCAGAAATCTATTCATTTTTTTCTTCACAAACATAATGCTCACAAAACCACACTCAAAAGGAAAGCTTATAGATGGAAATCTTTGGGAACTCCAGTGCTTTTTCCAGTCTTTTGCTAGGCTTTATTTATAATGTAGGAGGAGAAGTAAAATACAAAACCGCCATAAAATTGGGAAGATGGGATGAGGACAGAGATCTGAACTCTTAAGTAGTTACTTGGCTACTGAAAAAGTTGGCACATAGGCTATGTGCATGTACACGTCTCAGTTATCACTTCATCTGGACCGAAACAGTGCAAACAGAGACGTGTGTATAGGTTGAGCTCAGCAGAGAGCGATTTGTGCTCGCATGCGGCCCTCTGAATTCGTAGAGTTTTCGAGACTTCGAATGTGCATGTTCAAAACAGTGTAAACAGAGACGTGTGTATAGGTTGAGCTCAGCAGAGAGGGTTTTGTGCTGGCATGTGGCCTTCTGAGTTCGTAGAGTTTTCAAGACTTCGAGTCTGCAGTCGGTAGTTGATATTTTTTTTTGTTGAAAGTTACTCACCTCGGTATAAAATTTGACGGGGACTTCCATCCTCTAGAAACATGTAATATTAAGCTCATTAGTTAATGTATTTATTGGTTTGACGTTATCATCCTAGGCAACAATTCAAACTAATTTTAGATTTACTGTTATCTTGTAAGAGGTTTGAAATTATACAATAACTAGTGTTGTAGAAAGGTGTTTAATTAGCAAGATAATGGACAAAAATCGTCGAATTTGAGACTAATGCAGGACACAATACGTCAGTTCTTGTGGATAAAAAGTTACGAAAATTATGGAAACAGTTTAAACAATAAAACTATTTTTACAGACTAAAATCACACTTACTGACATGTTTTCTAACATAGATGAGCCTCATTGATATGATTTTTACCACCTACAAAATTAGGAATAAAAAATACTTACAAAGAATAAGGTAATTCTAGTATAAATGTTCATGCAAGGGAGTTTTCCACAAAGATTATTAAAAAAAAATTATATTTAAAACCAATTCTTAATTAATTATTTAAAACAAAGTTTGGAAAAAGATTTGAAATTGTAAATTGAAATAACAATGCAATTAAATAAAATCAATTAAAGAATTGATCAACAAAAATAAAGAAAATAAAAGAAAACGATTTTGAAAATCAAGTTTAAAAGACACTAGGGTCCTGCCGTCATCTAACAACCCTATGCAGTTCTATCAGTTACTTATGAATTACCAAATACGTGCTTTGAATGTTAGGTTTTCCTAATGCATATTCTTCGTGATCTTCACGTAAGAACTTATATCTAACATGCAATCCTTAAGAGCGTGATGTTCGCCTTAAGTGAAATTACAATTATCAATCACAAGAAGCCCTCCTCAATTTCAAGTGATGCTCCAACAAAAATTGCCTCAAATTACTTGTCTAAACATCCTAATGGTCAAGAATCATTAAGACAATTAGATAGTTGCAAACACGGAGATTAATAATTCAAACATGCATGCATAATATCATTAGCAAATTGAACATAAATTACATATTCATTCTTGTTAAGGTTCGTGGACTCACCCTAGCAAAAAGAAATTAGTTACACATATTCATAATCAAAATCAAAGAAAATATTTTTAAGAACATGGATAGAAAACACTTTGCTCTCTAAGTTGAGTTCTCCAAAGTAGTGCGTAAAGTACCCTAATGGCTAGCTAGCCTTATTTATACTACTACAAAATAAAACTATTCTTGAAAAAGGTCTTTTAAAACTAGGAAACAAAATAATAAAATGATAACTTAAATTCACAATCGAAACAAACTAAGGAAATCTACCCTGCAGGTAAGTAATCACGTTTATGGACCATAAGGGCTCCAAATCAGACCAAAACGACTTGATTTGAAGCTTAGGACATCCTCTTCAAGTTTATATAAGAACCGAACTCCAAAAACCATCTTCTTGAAGCCCAAATCCTGCAAATACGCTATGCAGCTCAATCTCAGCACTAAACGCTGGTAAATAATTAATTTTGCCACAATCAGATGCCTCAGATAAAATCCTGAAACTTTGACACAATCTTCTTAATAGACTCACAAATCTACTTCAATTGGAATTACTAAAAAATTCCACCGTTTGATCACTTTTTGCTTAGAAGAAGTCGCACGTCTAACATTGGAAATACAAAACAAAATATCAAAATCTCACAAAAATAATCATCAGAATATACTAAAAGTTGGATAAAATAAATAATATAAAAACGACTCATCACTTATCATATGGATTCTATCTATATTAGAGTGTGTGTTAGTTTTAAGTGAGGAAAAAAACGATTAAGAGAAATATGAATGGGCAACTGCATGTGCCTTTTCTTACTATAGTGATCATAGAGTGATCATTGTGTGGAATCACTACTGTTGGAGCAGAAGACTAAGAATCAAGCAATTCAACAACTTGAGTAACTTATAATTACAATATACTTAATGAGCTGAATTTATTTTATTGAGCAATAGACTTAGTTGAATTTACAGAATTATAATTATACCAGGATATAGAGAACCATTATCAGATCCCTCTTCGTTTCGTAGGCATTGTTGAAGGGTTGCAATATCTTTTACTTTTACTCGTACTGCAGGTTTGGCCCTGCCAGTTCATAATTTCCTAGTTGTCCAACGGATGTGAGATTTATAGTCTCAACACGCCTTCTCACTGCGGGGAATTTTCAAGCTTAATTAACACATTGACAATACAAATCTGGATGACATGGAGAACGTGTGTTCATTGGGTTTCACAAACAGACTGTTTCTTGATCAACCGAAGCTGAATAACGGTGCGCTTCAGCTCATAAAACATGTGCAAGGAATTTTCAAGCTTAACACGTTGACAACACAAACTTGGGGGACATGAAAAATGTGTGTTCATTGTGCTTCACAAACAAAATGTTTCTCAATCACCCACCGAAGCTGAATATCAGGCGCGTTTTGGCTCATTAAACATGTGAATTGCACTAGTTTCGTTCGTTGTGTGATCTGCTTTTGTATCTTGACAAGCCAACTATTTGTGATGTGATAACATCTCCAAAATTTGACCTGCTCACGTCCTTCATAGCAGGACCAAACACGCAGAGGTCGATCTCCATTTTAGGGTTGAAGTGTTGGACAGGTGTGATAAATCATATATTGTCAGCTGTAAATATTCATAATTAGTTAACTAATTGTATTATTAGCTTATTAGTGAGCGCATTAACCAGATTCCGTTCCTTTATCTTTCTCATTCTCTCTGTTCTTGCGTCTGCTTAACTAGTAAGACTTGGACTTTGTTTATTTGATGTAACCAAAAAGAAGAAGAAAACGTAAAATTTTCTTCTTCCATTTTTCGTAATTTTTTCCAAAACAGATTGTCAAAAGTTGAAGCTGCCACATCATTTTATGAAGCCTAACAAATTAAAGAACTGCAGCAAGTGTAATTTCATCATGTTTTTATTTATATTTATTTTTAATCTAGTCGAGTAACTGCATGAATTCCATTGAACACTGAACTGATATTGCATTTTCATGACAAGATGGATTAATTGAAGCTTGAAGGTGGTGGCAATTTTGAACTAAGAAAATTGAGTTTTTGCAGTAATTAAGTTAAAATTGTTCTACACAAATTTAAACTCAAAAGACATTTATCAGATTCCATCAGCGTAAGCACATAGAAAAACTTGCGTTTTACAACAACCGCTTTACACAATTTGTAAAAGCATTTTTCTCTAAGGTCTCCATGGAGCTCACTTTCCAGGAACAAAGTTTGTGGCATATGACCAAGCATTATTGTTAACGGGGTCCGCCAAGTGGTCAGCTAGGTTCTCTATCGGTCCTTTTCCGGTGACAATGGCTTGCACGAAAAATCCAAACATGGAGAACATGGCCAATCTTCCATTCTTAAGGTCCTTCGCCTTGAGCTTAGCAAAAGCCTATGGGTCTTCTGCAAGGCCTAATGGGTCAAAGCTCCCTCTGGGGTATATCGGGTCCGTCACCTCACTGAGTGGTCCGCCGACAATTCTGTAGCCCTCCACGGCACCCATCAAGATAACTTGTGTGGCCCAAATGGCCAAAATGCTTTGAGCATGGACTAAGCTTGGGTTTCCCAAGTAGTGTAGCCCACCTTCACTGAAAATTTGAGCTCTTGCCTTGAACCAAACAGCCGCACC
>JADOBS010300915.1:0-11331 GCA_015708375.1 Cydonia oblonga
CGCTTAAACCCCCCCCCCCCCCCCCCCCCCCCCCCCAAGAAAAACACCTAAAAGTATATTCCTCCCCCTGGCAGTATAGATAACCCAAACAGAAACATACCCATCCTCACAATATGGATTCAGTGCATTGAGAAACTCAGATCCAATTGAAACGACATGTGCAGTACGCATTTCATGGAGCTCAGGTACAACAATCTCCACCATCTACGATAAATGGACATGCAGAGTCTCAGCTAACATCAAAGAAGTTATTCCTCAACTTAAGAAACAAGAATGAGTTTCAAAAAGATACAAAGTAAATGACAATGATGATGACTTACTTCACAACCATGGGTTTTCGATAGAAGACTAAGAACATCCTCACACGTATCAGAGATATCAGTCGAATGTACGTCATTAAACCACTGCAGGAGAATGTTTGCATATTCATAAGATGCCATGTAACATCTAATTGAAATGACCATAGAAAGGGTAATTACCGCTGTATACTTCCCCAGTCGCAAGGATCCCAGAGTATTCAAACTGTCATACAATGACATATTTGGCACAGAAGGTGGGGACTACAAAAAATAGTGAACAGAAACTGGTGTCAGATATGGAAGAAACTAAGAGGGTTCACACCTCATATGTAAAACTGCTTGTAAAATTGAATGAAACAAACACCCATCTTACCATTTCACAGACTTCACACACTGAACAAACCATCTCAGCAATAAATTCATTTATAACTACAGAGATGATAGTACAATTTTTAATCCACTATCAAAAAACAATCTTATTATATTACATGCACTAAGTTTCTTTCTTCCAGGAAATAGACTTCCCTTTACCGGTCAAGAACGAGGTCTCTGTTCAAATGACTTAAGAAGGAAAGTAGAACAAGAGTAAAGGGGAATTATGAATCTATTTTGGTGTACCGTTTAAGCCAGTAATAACTAATTACGCTTACCGGTTTCAAACTAAGTCTATCTGCAAGAGAGGTGCCCAAAATTGCCGAGTACCTGATAAATTATTATTTTGGTCAGAAAACATTAGAAATACTGGAGGTCTTTGGCCAATGCACCAAACATAAGACTGAAAATAATTAGGTTTAAGTAGGAAAAGTTTATCACACATGAGTCACATGGCACATCCTGAGAAGGATGGAAGCAAACACCAGCAAGAGTAATGGAGTACATGTTCACAAGTAGGAGTTACTTACACTAACATGACATCCTCCACTGTAGAAGCAATTGGTCCAATAATTTCCACAGTCCCATCCTCACATAATGATCTGTGATGTAAAAGTGCACAAACAATAAATCAATTTGGCATGAAGCACATGTCACAACATCCCGGTCTGATGCTTGTTGCTTGTCTACATGATTGCATGTGTCAAAATTTTATGAGTTATCAATTATCATACTACTTCTATAGGGTTAAACGTATAAGCCATCCTATAAAAGTTAGAGAGAGAGAGAGAGAGAGAGAGAGAGAGAGAGTAAGCAAGCATATATTAAAACTAAAACATGAAACAATCTTGTCCATTAATAAATTTGGTGTTACATGAGAAAAATCTACAGTCAAAGCAGTTTTTCCTATTTAGATGATTTATATGCTTTTAATATAGTTCTCTTAAGAACTGAGAGTAATGTGGTGGGTCCTAAAAAGAAAAGGATCCCCTTTTCAAAGTACCAACTCACCCTCCTATATCTGTCCGTCCATATGTTGTCTTCAAGCCCACTACACCACACAGAGAAGAAGGAATACGGACTGAACCTGCCTTTTTACATTGATTTAAGCAACCCAAATTAGTATAAAGGAAAGTAAGAAACATTATTAAGCCTTTCATAACTATTTTTTGCACAACCTCCACCATCAGTTCCAAGCGCTGCAGAGCACAGTCCAGAAGCTACAAGTGCCGCAGGGCCCGAGGAAGATCCACCTGTATACCTTTCTGGTGCATGGGGATTTCTTGTTGTTCTAATGAAACAAAATTGGGAAGAAAAAAAAAATCAGTAATATACGACTCAAGTGAGAAAACCATGCTAATTGTGTAACAAAAGAAAAAAACTCTACTTGTATTTATCTCTCACACAGGAAAAAAAATACCGCATAAAGTTTTGTCACAGTATAAGAGTCGTAGTTGGCCCACATCCTAACAACTTAAGCGTTTGAGATTATCAAGTTTACAGTTTAAACATAAGCACACAGGAAAAATGCACCGTATTTAAATCAAAGGATCAAATTGTACAACAATGACTTTGACATGTTAGACACATTGTGTCTATGAAAAACATTGCACATACAAAATCCATCACATGGTTGCTGAGAAAGGATTGTTTACCCATAGTTCGAATTATTTCCAGTTGTACCCATGCCCAACTCATGCATATTTGCCTTCCCAATGAAAATCACGCCACAACTACGTAATCTCGAAACACAAACTGCATCCTTCTTGACAGTGCGAACCTCATGCATCCACGTCGTTCCACCTGTCACCATAGAGTGATTAGTTAAGTAGGGTCAAATGTTTAACATATATTCTAAACACAATGGTGACGATTATTTACCCTTAGATGGATGGGGAAAGCAGTCTATATCATCCTTGATTGCCACAAAAATCCCGTCTAAGATAGATAAGGGATTCCCTACACAACCAAAACAAAAGGGCATCAAAGCTTACTACTGGGACACTCTACCATAGATTAATAGCCAAGACAATCATTACAGCCAATTATCCTTCTATTAATACCTTCCTCAAACCTCTTTGTCGAAGCTGCAGCTTGGCTCCTGACTTCTTCAGGGTTGAAAGTAATCAACAGAGGTTGTGGTGGTTTCTTATTACTGAATTCATCTATAACTGAAATTATATGCTCCGCGACCTGTGAATAAGAAAATAAACTCATAAAAAAAATCAATTTAAGGTGAACCAAGCCATAAGATAGTATCAACTTACCAGTGATGGGGTTGCAAGCTTGGAACGATAAGCATAAGAATAATCACGTATCTTCCAGTACCGGAAAGATTGAATTGAATTCCCATTCCAGCAGCTAGCAGGATCATACTGTGGAAGGCATTTTGAAGCCACTTCAACTCTGTCTTCTGGTTTTCCATCTTCATCAAGAACAAACACCCCGGCTTCTAGTTCTAATTTTCACATCACATTCAGCAGGTCAGTGATCCTTACATCCAATTCCATTAAAGAGTACAACAAAAGATAAAACCTTTTGAGACCCAAATTAATAAAAATCAAAACCAAAAAACCTTGAGGGGGAAATTCAGGTTTGAACATGGGTCCCTCTGGTATCAGGGTATTCCTCAACAACTGTGGATTGCAAAAACAGATAATTTACTTTCAGTCTCTTCTAATTCGAATCGAAAATCTCGAACACAGTAGAACATTTCAACAAGTAATTGAATTACTGAAAAAGAAAGCAACACAGAATTTTGAAAGACCTGAGTCATCTTGTTCTGCTTCTTCATAACTGAGACTAAGAAAGAACCTACGATGGGGGCCTCAACAATCCTCACAAACAGCTTGAAAATCAAGCCAGTCAAATGCGGAGCTGCCAATCCAAAAACCCAACAAAACCCAAAACATCAAACTCAACACAATCAATGAATTCATCCATAAATTCATAATTTGATATGATCATATGAGTGCGTGTATTGCTTTTAGCTGACTGACCTTTGATTTCTTCTTGCTCGTATTTGACGGCGGACAAGTCGACGTCCTCGGCAGCCTCCATCACCCGCTTCTTCCCCATTTTTACAGGCAGGAACAAGTTCGGCAGAAAGTCAAACAAATTTGGAGGAGTAGTCTGAGCAGTGGTTGAGAGACAGAGAGAGCGAGCTACTTTTTAGATTTTGCATTTATGCTGCCGTCCCTGATATTGTCATGAGGTAATGCACGACTCGGTCATCTCAATTATAATTTATAACCCCTTTTTCTCTTGCTGCATTGAATTGAACGCAAAAACCAGTAAATATATTTAAAATTCTGAGAAATATTGTTTGAAATTGTTCAACTTTGGATTTTGAAGTGAGGACTTCGCTCATTCAATCAAAAAAGCCGAACTCAAGAAATAATATTGTATGGACCAAGCTTAACAATGTTCATTGTTCTACAATTCTATGGTATGATTGCCAGTTGACGTAATATCCAAACCAAATTCTTTCCCTTAAAAATCAATTACCAAGTTTCAATTTGAAAAGCTCGTTTCTGAACCTCGAGCGTGATACTTTCGGAGTTTAAACTGTTTCAAAGGGATTTATGTTGCTCTGTTGTACTTTGAACACACGTAACAACTTTTATGCAAGTGTCATGTTGTAGTTCAATTTACTTAAGTTTGAGTTAGTTTAACTTCCCAAACTCAATGGTACAATCTATTACTCACACATAGCACAATCCCTAGTAACTTTTAATTTAGCTTTCTTGATTAGTTTTTAGTTTGTAGTTTCATTTTTCTTCTAAAAACTAAAAATAGTTATCAGACATTTTAGGTTTTCAATCAAATATAAATTAATAATTAATAATTAAAAAAAAAAAAAGTTATCAAAAGGCCCATAAATTTACTTTATTAAATTTTGTTTATGTGATGCGCCTTGTACCATGATATTTTGTGGAAATCATCAAAAGGTTTGTTTGTATTCAACACCATTGAGGTTCTAGGTAGATCTACTTAACTTGGATCCTAATTCTATTTGAAAATTTCTTAAGTTTGTTTAATCCATTTGAATTAGTTGATTTATTACTTGAGGCAACATTGTACGTAATTGTACTCTTTTGTACCACTTTATTCTTATTTATAACAACTTGTCTTTTCTAATTAGTGTCACGTCTTGGGTCGGGCCCCCACCACATCCCAAACAAACTCCACTGTAGCACGATATTGTCTGCTTTGGGCCTTGACCATGGCCTCAAGGTTTTGTTTCTGGGAACTCACACCAGAACTTCCTAGTGGGTCAAACTGACACACCCGACCCAGAATGTCCACTAGGACTCCGAATCGGCTGTGCTGGCCGACACCTGGAATGTGACGAAGTCATAAAGTACGGTGATGTGGAAAATGTGAATAAATTTAAACCTAATAATGTCTAAATACAAGAGTGCGTTGTGAGCGGGAATGAACCCATTTCACACGCAACGTCAGAGCATAAGTAAAGTACAAAATTGTGGGTAAGGATCATACCCTTAGAGGTAGCCACCTATACTGAGATTCGCCAAGAATCCTCATCGATACGAACTCTCAGCAGCTGAAATCTGGAGGGCTGAAAAACAGAAAACGTGAGTGGGCAAAAACAAAGCTTTTCGAAATTATTTCTCTTTCCAAAAATAATAACCCCTCACTATACTTTTCCTGATAATCATAATACAAATGTATATAGAAATCAGGCTTAAGAGCAATGAAAACCAAAGTATGTGCCATGTCAAGTGCCTCAGCAAATAATATGTAAGCCAGGTGCTATGAATCAATATAAAATGATATGTCAGCCGGAGTCACCTAATGTGACCTGTACGGCTGAACCTATAGCTCATAAACCAATTTATGCACATCAATCGGAACCACCTATTGTGGTCTATACGACAGGGCTGGATGTAAATAAGTACGTTCAAGTGCTACGATCATGTGAAGGCTGTGCGATAAATCGTGGGTTACCTACGAGTCGGAACCACTTATTGTGGTCTGTACGACAGGGCTGTGCACCAAACTTGGATCCAAGGTGAGAGTGCGGTGAGGGAGGTGGACATCACGTGAAGGACTGTGCCCTGGCCACGGTCGGGAGCACTAACATCGGGGTGCAGGATAATGAGCTCTAAATGCATCTACATATAACCATACACAATGCAACCACCATTATCATAATGTACTCACCTAAAGCTTACCTGGGCCTCCACAACATCATTCAATAGTATGCAAAACTATTCTAATGCAAATACTATAATATAATGCATCCTTGACATGGCATTTAAATCGTAGATTCATATAGAAACCAAAAGCCCATATCACAAATATCGAGGTGTCCGTGCTACAACTGTATAGCACGAATATCGAGGTGTCACGAACAATCGGTGCCTAGAACAATTATCAAATCGCATCTAAGAAATCTTATCGATAAAATAGGTAACTTACGCAAAACACATCACTAAGGGCGCTAATGATTCAAGACCCACTAACTAAGAGTCAACCGTTGGTCAAAGATCGACGGTATGGTCTACAACCCTATGTAACTCGATCTGAAAGATCTGCACCTTGGATTTTTGATCCGTAACTTCCAATTATCCACATTATGCTTCTAAAACATCATACTAAAGTTTCATTACAATCCAATGGTTGGATCTCCGCCAATTGCAAATTCAATTGGCAGTCAACGTTTTATTTTATGAGCTTACAAATCTAATTCAGGAAGATCGGTACTTCAGATTTCTAATCTATAAGTTCCTATAGTCCTCAAATATTATGTATTATAATATATTAAAGTTTGGTGATGATCCAACGGTCGGATCATCGATTGCTATAATAATCAAATGGCGGACCTTAATGGAACTAGGTTCAAACGATGGAAATTTGTCAATCGGACTTCACCAATGGAATCAGGGTATTCAAATTTAGCCTAGGAAGGTGGCGGTTGGTCGCCCCAACTCGCCGGAAAAATCAATTATTTCCAAAAATTACCAAATTCTACAGAAAAGTAGATTTCAGTAAGGGAAACAATTTTCATACATGTGGCCAAGTCCGGGTGGCCGAAATTTAGAAACCTCGCCGTTCCTTCCTCGAAGGTCCGACGACTGAGATTCTGGTCAGGTTTTACTCCTGAAGGGGAGGCTACCAACCCCAAGTGGTGTGCCACCATGATTGATGCTGAAAATGGTGATCACCGATCTAGGGTTTACAGAGAACATCGGGTCTTTCGAGTCCAATTCTTCATGTATGGTGGTCAAAAAGTGAAATTAAAGGTAAGGGTTAAACTGGGTTCGAAGTGATGAACAAGATGGTACCGGTCCCGTCGTTAACGTTGATCAGAGTAGAGAGATTCGGACGGGTCGGGCCAATGGGTTCAAGGATAGGGTCCGGGTTCGGCTAGTTCCTTCCTTCCCTCCTTTCTCTCATTGCTCTCTCTTCTGATTGGTCAGCTCATTTCCATCTTCTTCCTGATTGGGCTGCTCCCCTCCATCTTTTATCTTCTTTCTTTTCCATCTCCACTGTTCATTTTCTCATTTCCTTTAATCTGGGCTACACACGTGGCTTTCCATATTTTTCTCCAAAAATTTGGAGCTTTCTTGATATTAATTAATTTACTAAAATGCCCCAAACTTTAAACGTTAATAACTTATTCGTTATAACTCCAAATTGTGTTCCGTTTGCGCCCACGTGTCCATAGCGATGAGTACTACAAGAATACGCCAATAAAATGAACCTTACGTGACACGACACGGCAGTTAATAAAAATCAACGTATTTGCCTCAAAGGGCATTATCGTGTACCAGTCCGGTTATACCAAAAAGGACATATCTACCCTTGAACACTTTCAGCTTGTCCTATTCTATTTCAATTGGAAAATACGAGTATTGATATGGAGTTACCTTTAACCCATCAAGACATAGTTCGAATGGTTATAATCATTTTCGTTGTATGAATGGAGTTGGGAAGTATCATTATACTCTATCAGCATGAGGTATTTTGTGCGTGTAGAGAATGTGAAAATCAATAATCATGATGCTGAACCAATGCTATGCTTATGTGGTGTTTCAATTGGTGTTAGTTTTACTTAAGTGGAAAGCAGTATTCTTCCAGCCTCAAAGCTTAAAGTATTGGCGATGATTTCTTTCCTGAAAATGGGCGTTGAAATTTCAACAAGAAGACACTTGTGAAGACAACTAAGATAGAAGTGAGATGTTGTTAACTTCTCCGAGTGACATAATCTAAAAGTCCTCGTTCGTGATATGATCAAATGTGGAGATAGGAAAGAAATTAAAATTGAGGCTCCACTTGAGGTATTTGAAGAGAATTCTCAGTCTAAGCACGCCTCGCCTTTGCTTAGAGTAGAAAGGATGTTTAAGGAAATAAAATTCAAACCTCCTGGACAACCACAATTTCTTCTGTGCCTACTTCAGAGAATGATGGTATTATGAGAATGCTGCTTCTAGACTTCTAAACAAGTTCAGGCAGATAGAAACCTGACATGATTATCATCTTGGCGTATTTATATTTCATTGTGCTACGTGTTTCACTTCCAAGACTTTGGAAGTCTTTATGAAGGTTATGAGTATTAGATGTTGTTTAGTATCACATTTCCACCCCTAGACTAACGATTAGACTGAAACGAGTTACTTAGACCTTAATGGACGAGTTGCATTTTGTTCATTCCGTCATTAGTTTGGTTGCAACATACCATTATCTGTATTTTAGTTGCTTGTAACTACGGTTACAATTTTGGTTTAGCTATGATACCATTGGAGCCAATATACAGAGATTCTATACAATATACATGATTGTTAGACACTTAGCCTTGTTAAAGTTATGTGTAACTGTGGTTACATTCCTGGTTATAAGTACGACATTGTTTGAGATATGGTAGCAGTATGTGATTTGCATAAGAGAATTGTGGATAAGTATTAGAATGATCGAGATTGTGACATGGAAATTTTATGATATTGACGATGTTGAGAGAGTAGTGCATGAGCACGATTGAGGCTTTGTTCAGACAATGTATGCGTATTTCCCAATGAGGGGCACGATGGTAATATTGCACCTTAGGGAATTCCTTGTTTGTTTGTCGAGACGATAGTGAGTTGTAAGTATTACGGGTTACAGACTGTAGTATCAATAACTTATTGTTGGGTTCGTTAAGCAAGTGGGTAACTAGGTCCGTATACGAAAGCATAGGTGAAATTTTTCTATGTTCAGTTTTTTATTTCAGTATAATTACTTTAATTTTATGTTATAATTTATATATACGTAATTTGACATTATGTTTTTACATATCTATTTTTTTTTACTTGAGGTTTTCATAAAGAATTTTATATTGAAGTATTGTACTAAAGGAGAAGGAAAGTATGAGCTTGGAGGCATGAAAGAGGAATAAGTGCAATCCGATTGCGACGGAATGACATTCTCTTTTATGTAGCCGCTTAGCTTGATATCTCATTCACGTATTCATTTTTCTACTGTCTTTTCGCTACTTTTCTCTAGTGAATGATTTTAAATTTCGGGGACGAATTTTTTTAAGGTGGGTAGATTGTAATGACCTGTCCCTAAAAATTATGATTTTTAACATTTTAATAAGTGAAATTACAAAAATGCCCTTCGAGGTAAAAGTTGACTCTTGTTGACTGCCGTGTCGTGTCATGTAAGTTCATTTTCTTGGCATATCTGCGTAGTACTCATCGTTACGAACGCGTAGGCGAAAACGGAACGCACTTTGGAGTTATAACGAAGGAGATAATAATGTTTAAAGTTGAGGGTGAAATTGTAAATTAATAAATTCTAGAATGCTCCAGATTTTGGAGGAAAAAAATCTGATGATGGCCACGTGTGTGGCCCAGATTGAAGGAAAATGGTGATTGGCGGAGGAAATGAAGGAAGTAAGGAGAGAAAGGAGGGAAAGGAGGGAGAGAGATGGCCAATCGGGGGAGAGAACAAGGAGGGGAAATGAGAGAAAGGGGAAAAAGGGGATTCATGACCCGTGTCCTTTCGACCCGACCCTGTCGGCTCTTTACTTTTCCAATAGCTTTTCGCCCATTTTTCTGGCGAATTACATCAAACCATCACTTGGAAAATCTTCCATGATCTTCCCTCTTCCTATTACACCCCAAAAATCAAGGGTTTTGCCCTTGAAATTAGGAGAACCCGCACTGTGGGGTGCGGCGACTTTGTATTCAAATCACCTAACTCTGAAGCTAACTACATGCATCTCCACTACTATTAGACTTCCCTTGAGGCCTGGAGCAAAGTCCAAACAACTATAGGGACGTCGGAGCACCGGAGATGGCGAATCAAGAAGCACCCTTTATAGGGTTTTCGACTGGTTTTAGTGAAATTGGAGTTTTTTCCAGCAAAGTTGGCCTTAGTCACAGGTATGAAAGTTACCCCACTCATCAAGATCTTCATTTCTGTAAAATTTGGTAATTTTTAGAAGTAGTTGAATTTTCTGGCAAGTCGAGGCAACCAACCGCCACCCACGGCGGCACATGCGGCGGCGCGTGGCCAGAGGGACGTCGATACAATTTTTAAGTTAAACTAGATGTCCTGAATTCAGTTTTGATATTCATATGACATAGGTTGATCGTTTGAACCTAAATTCATTACTATATGTTACTTGGTAAAAATATGAATCGACGATCCGACCGTTGGATCGTCACCAAAATTTAATATGTTCTACTACATAATATTTGTGCATCATAGCAACTTACATATCGGGAATCCGATTTATAGATCTTCCCGAATTGGAATTGTAAATTCGTAAAATAAAAAAGTTGGCCGCCACTTGAATCCGCAATTGGCGGAGATCCAACCGTTGGATCATAATGAAATTTTAGGATGATATTTTAGAAGCATAATGTTGATCTTTGGAAGTTACTGATCGGAAATCAGAGGAGCGGATCTTCCGGATCGAGTTACGTAGGGTTGTAGACCCTACTGTCGACCTTTGATCGACGGTTGACTTTTGGTCAATGTGTCTAAACTCATTCTAGAACATCCTTAGGGATGTATTTTACGTAAGTTACGTGTACTAATGATAAGGATTCTGTGATGTGGTTTGATAATTGTTCTAAGCGCCAATAGTTCATGACACCTCGATATTCGTACTGGGGAGTTGTAGTGCGGACTCCAGGTGAGTGGGCTTTTGGTTTTCTATATATACGTATATATATGCTCTACATTTCCCAAAAAAAATTTAAATGGTTTTTACGTTTTAAATGCCATGTCAATTGCATTACACTTTAGATTATGCATTAGTATAGTTATGCATATTATTGCTTGATGTTGCGGAGGCTCAGGTAAGCTTCAGGTGAGTATATATGTCACGCCCCGATCCCGACATACGTCTAGAATCAACACGTGATGTCACCAAATACCCGTACAACTCACATACCCCGCCTCCTGGATATGGACAATGCTCAACTCAAGGTTCGAATTGCGTGATAATTTTTTTTTTCTTATAGTATCCTCTAGTCCCATTGATCATTGATCTAAGCATATTAATAACAATCATATTTAACATCATTCCACAATCATCTCAAGTAACCCATTCCATGAATCAAGAAGGCACGATATTAACATTTAATTATGTTAATCAGTCAACCAGATCACACATCAGTGCACAAAATTAATAAAGGAATTCTAC
>JADOBS010300916.1:0-11333 GCA_015708375.1 Cydonia oblonga
TTATTGTTGGGGGGGGGGGGGGGAAGAGGAGGGATAAGGATGAGGAAGCCATTGGAGAGGTGGAGGGAGAAGTGGGGTGGAGGAAGAGAGGGCAAGGGTTGCAGAGATGTGAGGGGGAAAGAAAGGGACCAAGGTATGGGCATTTTTTAATTTTTTTATAATAGGGTTAATATGATAATATTTTTAATGTATAAAAACTTTTTTTTTGCCACGTGGCAACCACATCAGCACAAATGTGGCAGCCATGTCAGCATTTAACAGACCAATGGATGAAAAATCTAACGGAGATATTATTTTGAAATAAAATAGTACGTGAGGTATGAAAGTGAAATGTTTTAAAGATGTTGTATGGGGTTGTAATAGACCTTAAACCTGATGAGCTACTATGCAATTTACCCTAATAATATTTATTGATTTTATTTGAATATTGTGGCACACTTCTTCACAAAACAAGCAAGAATTGAAGATTGCTCGCAAAAAAGGCAAGAAAGCCCTATAGATTTCGGACAAGCAAGGGAAAGTGACTGAAATTAAGACACCAGACATGCCTAAATTCTCCCATAGACGAATCAACACACAAATCAAAGCGAAATCCATCCAAAGGCAGGATTTGAGAAATCTATAAATACAAGGTCCTCAGAGAAGCATAAAGGTCGACAATTTCTACATTGAAGGGCCAAAATTATCACAAAATGAGAACCTCTACAAAATCTTTGAAGACTAATACGTTGCCAAAGCTCTCTTCAAAGAGCGTACAACCAGCCGAAGCTTTCTTTTGACCAAAGCCGAAGCATTCCCTTGAAGAATCAACAAGCACTTGTGCCGATTCCTTCAAGATAAGCTTAAAACTTGTAACAACGTTTGATTTGAGATCAAGTCGCCAAGACTCTAGAATCAACAAAATCTCACATCAACATCACCTTTTCCTCATGTCATACACAAACCTAGAGGTGAAGACTATCCATGCATTGTAAGCTCAAAACTTGATGCAATCGTTCAATCGTTCGTCCGAGATCAAGTCATCGCGACCTTTCAATCAACAACCTAAGCATCTACATCAAATTTGAAGACTGAATCAAAGGAAAATTGTAAACAGAGATTGTAACCCTACAAATTCATCAATACAAATCTACCTTGTACACGTGTTCTCGTTTCATTCGTTACAGAATTTTCGTGTTTACAATATCTAAAGAACTCTTTGTTCTATTTACGTTTTAGGCAAGTATAACACAAAAAAAATCCATAGTCCTCGTTCCTAAAGGCACAAAAAGAACCTAACCCATCTAACGTCCCATTTAGTGCTGAATAGTTTGGTTAAGAAGTCAAGATCACTGCAAATCACATGTTGACATAAGTCAGGATCTGTTTGATTTTTTATACCAATAGTTGCTCTAACCAACTTGCTTGCCAAATGAGTTTCACTAGTTTTAATTATTCATTAGCCTTTTTTTTTTTTGAGTTTAAAGTATGATATTCATTTATAAAGGAATTTAAAATTTGTACAGTACATGGAGGATATGGTATAAAAAAATGGGCCTCGATAAAAACTTTTCCGGGAATTTCAACCAGGTCAAAGGGAAAAAAGCGTCACGCACCTTAGTTACAAAGATAAACTATTCTCCACAAGAGATCTATAATAATATCAGGGGTTCTTCAAATCACACTCTTCGTTGCTCACTTGAAAGTCCCAAACGTGCCAATTGATGAGCCACTTTATTGCCTCTCTTTTGGTATGAAGAACTCTTGTTTGGGGGATTGAACGGAGAAAATGCCTTGTGTCATTAATTATATGTCCCATTGAGGATGTATCACTAGCCTCTTGTTACACACTTAATTGGCCTTGGCAAGGTTCTAAAGACACTAGACACTAGTCAAGCGGTGGGCTGGGGCCTAGCGCTTAGGCGGCTATGAGGGATCTAGGTGGGCGCCTAGGCGGATTTAAGTAAATCCATTATATTTCGTGTAAATAAGTGTCTGTTTATACTTAAAATATATATAATCTCATCATAAAGTACAAAATAGAATGACATATATATTATGAAGTATTGGAACATAATGAAAACATAGGGAACAAGCACATAATGTGTGCTCATTTAAGTATTCAACAAGTCTCTTATAATTTATTGAAAGAAAAAAAAATGCAAAATGAAAGTTATCTATTTTCTGTCTAAGTGAGTCATAACCTAGGTGGGTCTTGGCGGGCTAGGAGGGTGCTTAGGCAGTCTAGGCAGGCACCTCAGCAGGTCTAGATGTCCTTTCTTAATTTTCAAACGCTTAGGCATTAATCGGGGCGGTGGCCAGCCGCCTAGCGCTTAGGCGACACTAGGAGGGGATTTTTAGAACAGTGGTCCTTGATATGCTAAATTAACGTTTTTTTTTTATGTTTTTTACAAAAAAGAATAAAAGAAAAAGGAAACTTAAGTTTTTTTTTTTATTAAAAATTATTCAAAATTAAATTAGAAGTCAACCATGAACCACCAAACTAATGTGGAGGTCTTTTTGGTTTTTTTTTTTTTTCCTAAAGTTTTAAATTTTAAATTCATTCAAAATTAAATTGTGTTAAATTACTTTAGCTTCTTTTAATCCAATTGTAATTTTTGAAATTCTAGAGAGGCAATTTATGATATTTTGAGTGCTTCACCATTTTGGATGCTCGCTTTATCTATACACATAGTTGAACATTGGAATCCAAAAAAATTATACTCAAGAATAGTTATACTTTATATATATATTAGTGAGTAACCTAAGTATTATCCATAAAATATGAATAATACTTAGGTACTTACTAATAATGTCACAGTCCGTTCCGAATTATTTTTATTGATGGCGTGAAAAGACTAAAATACCCTTGGACATTAAATAATGAGTGTGTGTCATGTTTTTAGTTGTGGTCAAATTCCCATTTTTCCTAAGTTTTTGGAAACAAGTAGGATTAAGTTTATTCTTTTTCCTTGTTTTTGGTTGGGGACCATCTGGACCACACATACACACAATCCGTGCACTCTCTCTCCTTCCCGTTGACCCCTCTATCTCCTCCTTCTCGATTTTCCTTCCATTTTCGTACACTCGTACGGACAACACCCAAACCAGGTCATTTCATCATGGATCGAGGTTTTGGAAGCCATCTTCGTGTTCCTTGCAAGCCTAGGAACTCATCTATACCCTTTGCTGGACATGAAACCTTCATTTTCCCGAGAAACCAAAAAACCCGATTTCATGCACTATTCATGCAATCGTAAATGTGGACGTTTCAGTGAATTTCAAGGTTCTAGGAAGCTTTAAAACGTCTTCACGAAGCTCGGGGAAGAAAAATGAAGTGTTTTGGATGTCGGGAAGCTTAGTTTGGCGAGTTTAAAGTTTAGCCGGATTATTGAGGTTCCTCTGGCGAGATCCCATGGATTTCAGGGCTTGAAAGTGGTAAGGTTTTGTTCCTAACATCCTAAACTTTAATTTAAGACAAATTTCATAGAATATGGTGCAAAAATGAAGAAGTTATGAAGGTTTTAACCTTTTTTCAGTTTTCCGGCGACGACAACGGTCCAGCGAACCAAGGAAGAAGATGAGGGAATATTTCGTCAAAGTTGACGGAATATTCTAACGACGTTAGGTAACTTTAATGGTATATACTACTTTTTAACAAAATATTCCCTAACGGCGTTAACTATTCCGTCCCATGTGCCAAGCACGTGCTTGCACATGGCCGCGCGTCTGGCCGTGCCTTGGCCGGCGCGTGAGGGCGCGTGGATGGTCGGAAATTTTTTCTAAAAATATGGGGATGTTCGTGAGCTTAAGTAGATCACGTTGGTATATTCAAACACACCAATTGAGCAATGTATGATAAGTTATTAGCTAATTTTGTTTATGCGCTTTAAAATAACGTTTATTTAGTTATTTCTCATATAAGAGACCTATCCAGAGGACGAGCGCAACCAATCGAGGCTCGGGGGCTACAACCCTTCGACATATCAATGAGTGGGCTTTTGGTTTTCAGTATATATCTATATACTTGATATTTTCCCAGAAAATTGATTTAAATGAAAGTATGTTTTGAAATGCCATGCCTATGAATTTATACTTAATTTATGAGTTAGTATATATGCATAATGTGAATTGGTGCTGCGGACGCTTAGGTAAGTACCAGGTGAGTTGTAGATGGTTTATGTGAATTTATGATCATGTGAGATGTGTTGAGAGCTCATAAACCTACACCCTGGTGTTAGTGCTCCCGCCATGGTTAGGGCACAGTCCTTCACGCGATGCTCACCTCCCGCACCATATACTCACCTTGGATCCAAGTTAGGTGCACAAGCTTGTCGTACAAACCATTATAGGTGGTTCCGACTCGTAGGTGACCTGCGATTATTCGCACAGTCTTCACGTGATCGTAGCACTAAAGCATATTTATTTTACACCCAGCCATGTAGTACATACCACTATAGGTGGTTCCAACTTGTGTGCAGGATTTGATTTGATTTGATTAAGATTGGTTATGAGCTATAAACTCAGCCGTACAGGCCACTAGAGGTGGATTCGGCTGATATGTTATTTCTTATGAGTTATTTCACCTGAGTTAATTATGTTGTTATTATGAGATATTTGGCATGACATACTTTACATAATGTGATTTTGAATATGATTTTGAGATTTGTATATTATACTTTATGGGAATTACAGGTTTTACAGCGAGGGGTTAGAACTTTTAAGAAATGAAATGAATTTGAAAAGCTTTGTTTTTGCCCACTCACACTTTCTGTTTTGCGCCCCTCCAGGTTTTAAGTGAGAGTGCTCTTTGGTGGCTTACGAGGAATTAGAGAAGGTTCTGACGGATTATCATCAATGTAGGATCATCTTTGGGTGATGTAAATTAGTATTGGTCCCGCTAGACTGCACCTAGACTAATTATGCTTTGGTTATGTATTTCACACTTATGCTCGCACTAGCACCTTATCTTAGCTAGTACTGCTAGTATCTTGGTTTTCATTTACTCGTATTTCTCATTATCTTTATTGCTTCCGCACTGTGCACATGGTTACGTCACTCTCACGTGACGGCCAGCATGCCTCGATCTAGGTCGGGATGTGTCAAATAAGTACTATATGTACTAACTTTTTGATTTGACCCAATAAAAAAATATCACGTATTTTTTTATTTTTAAAACCAAAGAAAACTTATTAATATGTCCATTATTGTATAAAACAATAAAATATCTGTTAAACTATTATTTGACAAAATCATAAGGTAACTATTTATTAATGGGTACTCAAGTATTCCCTATAAAATACACGACTCATTAAGTGGCACATCTCCTTTAGTTGCAATTGTGGTAAGTGTAGGATGACTATTAAAACAAAGGAAGATAATCCATATAGGAATTTTCAGTTTTTTCCATTCTAACCTTCAATTTTTTTTTTTTTAAATGATAGATTTTGATAGATTAGATGTTAGATTAGCAATTGATGGAGTTCAAACCCACATCATTATGCAAGGACTCAATACATTTTCATCACTGTGGTCAAGGGCCACTTGCTCTAAACTTCAAATTTCCATTTGCAGCAAAAAAAACCTAAACCAACTGGGTGTTAAGGAAACAAATTCCATAAATTAGAATCCTACGCAGTAGTTAAAAACAAAAAACAAATGACTGAAGTAAAGATTAGAAGATTAAAAAGACAATTAAAAATCCGGATAAAAGTTATTCTCCATGTGGGGAAATTTCTCCCTTGTGAATAATATCGGAATGTTCAATATTTTAACCTTCATTTGAGGATTATCCCTACAAAAAATCATTTGAATCACATATCATTTATTCATTCAAATGTAATAGACTAATCGACAATGTAGGTACCAAGTAACATATTCATGATGAAACCCTACAAAACCCTCGGAGGTGAGGATTGGGAGATTGGGGAAAATGGAAATTTTGTAGCTGAGCAATTAATCCCAATAGTTGGGTAGTTTCAGTAAATAAAAATGATTGTGCCCCTCAGATATGCTCTCACCTTATTAATCTTCCATATAATAATTTCCTCCAATATTTCATCATTTGCTCATCAGATTGAAGGTTCCATAATATTAGAGTTGGAGACAGCATAATCTATTTGTTCTTTTAAAAGAGAGAATAAATCACTTAGGGATGTTTAGTTAAGTTTGATTGAATAACCACAGAAAGAAGAAAACTGAGCTACATTTGAATTCTAAAACCATGCAAATGATTTGAAAGTCGGGTTTTGATATGTCATATTGTAATTGTGCTCTAGCATAAGTGTTGAACATGGACTGCGGCCATGGCGCCTTGCAACCATAGTCTAAACATCTTGGGGAATATTTGGTGATTCAAATTATTGCATTTCTTATAACATATGTGTTCGGGCAAAGATTTTTCTGGAGAAGGCTCCTCGGACCTCAGCACAGCTCCCTAAGGGATTGGCACTTTGGATGTCTAGTTGGGCTCTTACTTGTTGATGTGCTACAACAAAAGAACAAAGTTAGTTCTGAAAGGTACCTTTATGGGGCCTTAGGTATAGGTCTTGAGGCTCTCAATCAAAACTAACTAAGTGCTAGGCGTGCCACTGCTATCTCAGTATAGGAAATGTAGAACAAGTGTGTTTTAAGTCGATTACTTGCGCCCCAAGTTACTCAAACTTCTTGTTATCAAAGGATTGTCACATATGGGTTAAGTTTGCATTAAGTTCTTTTTCTTGCCTTGTGAACAAGGACTTTTAGTTCATGATCTTGTATGTTTGAATGGAGGGAGTCCAGAGCCCTTTAAGTTATTTGTTTGGTCCCAAACTACTTTTAATGAAAACATATCCACCAAATTAACCAGATACAGACTCTTAAAATAGAAGAACAGGTGGAAATAATGTGAATACATGCTGGAGAATGCACTAAGCAATAGATCTATTAATTTAGAAAACAAACAAAGAGCTTCGGGCAAGATTTCACCTTGTCTGGCAAGGTTGAACTTCTTGCAGTCATTTCTCTTTGAATTTACAGGGGTTATATGCTAAAAAAGGGATGGATGGTAAACAAGTTTACACAAGATAATCGATACTACAACATTGGGAATGGTAGCAGAGCTTTTATACTCAAGAAAAGATAACTTTTCTAAGGAAACTATCGCTAAAATGACTGAATCCGGGTTGATTTCAGCTTTTGGATGCAAATCTGGCTTGAGAGCAGAGTTTGTAAGTTTCTATGTTTGATTGGTTGAGTGTCTTTGTCCCCGTTGTCTCTTCTTCCTTTTATAGGTAGTTTGGCCCGACTGTTGTAATTTTTACTCTTGCCCGAAAACACTTGGGGGGTAGTGAGTCATCAGCTTTTTACTATAAATGCCACTGAAAAGTGTTCTTTGGCTGATAGTAGGTTAGTCTCCATCACTTGTCACTTCAATTATAGACACACGGCTTGTGTCTTATCTAAGAAGGCTTCAATTTGTTCCTCGGCTCAACGGGCTTCGGGCAAGTCTTCCTTTAATTTGGCATCCTTGGGCTTTCCTTTATTCAAGCCTATATTCAAATATTAACCCAAACAGTGCCCCTTTTAATCATTGTTGAGTCTGCAAATCGAGGCGTTGATGATGATTAAACATCCATCGCATGCCTTCACTCGGGAGTTGTACCATTTTAAGACAACCGTTGTTAACTAAACCTTTGCACTAACCCACGATTTCCAACGTTAACTAACCATTTACTATATAATCCTCACTTAAACCCTTCAGCCAAGTAACTTAGCAATCTCAAACCTTCAAATATTCAGAACTTCCCAAATTTTCCTACTTTCCCAATACTCTCATGTTCTATGCTCTTTCTTGCTTTCTGCCTTCGAATTTCTTCTATCTTTTCTAAAATCATCCAATGGAACCCAAAATTGCTCGAACTCAATCATCATACGAGACTGGTGAGGGGATCGCCACCATGTGTCGTTTGATCAATGGCCTTCACTGCCCTTGGGCTGGCCTTCAGACCTCGCTGTTCTTCAAAAAGGGAGGAGTGCATTCTCTGGGACCTACATGGACTTCTCAGGTCCCCATTCCCATGGAAAACAACATGCCCAAGGCGAATTGGTTCACCCTAAACCCATTCTTGGTCAAAGCTGGCATTTTTTCCTCTAAATGGTCTACCCATCGACGATGATTTCCTTTGATGAATGATGAAGCTTGGGTGCAGTGGGTAAATGAGCTCGAGCCCATCTTCAAGAAGAAATAGATGAACAACGCCATATATGAGCTAATTATGTTGTCCAAGACTATTGTAATCGCTAAGCCTAAACTACTGACCACAACTCTCCTCTTTTAGAATTCGGGCACCAATACTTTTGACTACAAGATGGGCCGTATGTCCCCGACCATCCTCGATATGGCCTAAGTCTTCAAGCTGAGGCCCTTGGGTTGGGTCGTGGATGTTACCCATGATTGGTTTCCTTCTTCTCGCCCGATCGCTGAGAGCTCGGGCACCTCTGATCTCATAACTTAACTAGACTACAATTCTTCTACTTTTAAGAGTTATGAGACCTTCTTCATGGGTTTTATCCCATTTGTCAAGAAGAACTTTGGCCCGACATCCTCCAATGCTAACAGAGAACATAAACATATGTATTTTCTACTATACTGGCTCAATAAGCATGTCTTCCCTAACAAGTCCAGGAGAGTGAAGGTCGAGTAGATCCCATTAGTGGAAGTCCTGCACAACTCTAGTAAATCATATTTCACTCTTATAACCTGTATTTTATGTTATTTTTATAGCCTGCCCTCTACTGACCTTTTTCTTGCCTTCTTTGAACTCGCAGCCCAAGGCAACATAGAAGAGGTGGATGTCAAGTAGATGAAGAAGCTGGAGATGCCTTTCTCCTCCAAAAAGCTGAGGTTAAAGTGGTGAGGCGCTGGAAAGGGCCGAGATGTCTCCGAGTTATTTGGAGACTCTGAAGATAAAGCCGAGACTATAGTGGGGCCTTGGGCAACTCGGAGGACGAGGGCGACCGTGATGGAAACTTCAAAATCTGATCCTAAAGAGCAGCCCAAATCTCAGGTTGTTTTGCCTGCACCGCGGGTATCTCCAACCAAAAAGAAGACAGTAGCTCAAACCTCCAAGATTTCTGAACCCTCTAAGTCTCCTACTGCTTCTGGAGCAGTAGCGAGCATAAAAAACAGAAGGCTTCCAGTGAGTTATCCCCCCTTCTCTTTTATTTGCAATTTCACTTTATGGGCTAACCACTCCTTTTTTTTTCTTTGAAACTAGGACCTTAAACTACCAAGAAGCCCACTATCATTTCAAGGGAGGATCTACTAGGGGCCGAGATGTATCAGAATGCCAAGCATCTACAAGATTCCACCCTTAGACACCTGGAGGTATGGCTTGCATCTCAAGTCACCCCTTTGAAGTTTTCCCCCTTTCTTTTTATTAACTCTTTGCCTGATTGTCTGAAATAGGAGATCAGGGAATAAATGATCTCACAACCCGATGCTTCTTTTCCTTAGCCCGACCAATGCATGCTTCTCCTTCTTGGGCTAAACCTTTAAAGGTATATCTTTTCTTCATTCTTTAAACTTGTATCTTCACCAATTTTAGAGCTTTAATACTTGACTTTCACTTTTTGTAGGCTAAGGTTGGAGAGCCAGCTTCTTAAGTTGGGCAAGGTTCAACTCTTTTTTCCCCTACTCCTTTTCCTGCACTGGTGGTGACTCAAACTTCCCAGTTTAATCCCAAGACTGGGGAGATGCTGCACTTTGTGGAGAACAACAACAACTCGGTGATTATCTTTATTTTAACATTTTTATGCTCAAAGTTTCTTCTCTTATACTCATCATCTTTTGTTTTTTTCCCAGTCTTCCCCCAACACAGGAGTTTGATTAACCAACAACAACTGCATTTGAGAAGCCCATAGTCCTTGAGATCCCTATGGTCTTAGGGGTAACTAGCTCGCAGGCTTCCAGGGTGCTGTTGTAACAGAAGTGCCTCACCAATCCTGTCAATTCATGTTTCAGGTATACTAATACTTAATCTTTTATTTTCTACTTTCTACAAACCAACTCACTGACACTTGTTTTTTCCTTTGATATTTATAGGCTTCTAGTGAGGGCTCGAGCAACATTTCTCCTTCTCCAGCAAGCAAAGATGATCCCCCTCAGCAACCAAGTGTCACAACCTTTCATTCCCCTTATTCTAAGGCTTTAGGTTCCATTCAGGTATACTAACTCCCTTCCCTAGCTTTCTCTAATTTTATTCGAAGGCTTCATTCCTGACTTTATTTTTCTTGGTTTGTAACAGGGTTCTGGAGAAGGCTCAGGCAAATCTTTACCGCTCTTGGAACGCAAGACTGATCTTCCCCAGCCTCCTCTAGCTTCTAGGGTCATAGGGATCCATATCCCTAGGCCTAAGAAGAAGGCTAAGACTATTGCTGCCACTTACATTTCTGCTCCTGCTCCTCAGTCTCTTTCTTCTATGCTAACCGAGGTTGCCCCCTCTGATATTACTGAAGATGCTAGAAAGATGCCCCTAACTCCATCAGTATCATCTTTGCCTAAGCTGGTCAAGAAGTTCGAGCAGATCAAGACCAAACTGCAGTCTCATCCATCCGCCTCTGAGTTTATTCCTCTTCAAAATGCTTGCCATATATTCAAGGATTAGATGAGGAGAGACTTTACTATTTCCTTCATCCTTAAGGTTCTTCATGATGCTGAGAATGCCTTGACCGAGCTTTACAAGGTGCAGTCATCGTCCAAGGGATCAACATTAGAAGGCAGAGCAGGCAACCAACAGAGTGAAGTGCTACTAGTAAAAACACATGAAGACCTCAGCCATTTTCCAACAGTTGGTGAAGGAATGATCGACCATGGAAGATAGGATCGCAGTTGTGGATGCTGAAATCCAAAGATTGGAAGAGTAACTTTCTACTTTAAAGGCTGAGAATATGAACCTGGCCAATCACCTTTGCAAGAAGATAGAAGAAGTAGAGAAAGTGAACCAGGAAGTTGAAGATTCTGAAGCCCAACTTGCCAACAATAATATGTATCTAGAAGAGCTTGGCAAGATTTTTACCATTATGCAAACCTACTACTCTAGGATAGCCGCCTTAGTTAAAGATGTAAAACTGTTGAACTAAGACAATCTGTAACTTTCTTTCGTTGAAATAAAATACTCATTTCTTCATATCATGTCATTTTTTTATTTCTTTGACTTAACTGTGGTGAATGCATGAGCTGACGTTAATTGATAGGAGCATATTTATGCGACTTAGTATGTTTGTTTTCGTGCATTTATGTTCTTAGTTCTTAGTTATGTTAGTAGTTTAAGCCATTTTCGTGTGTTTGTAGGTTCTATGGGCTAAGGATGCAA
>JADOBS010300917.1:0-11333 GCA_015708375.1 Cydonia oblonga
AATGTCCTAGGCCACTTTGCTAGAATTTTAATAAACTCTGGTGCTACATATTCAATTATTTCCCATAAGTTTACTCAAATGACTCAACCACACCCCACTTCCCTCTGCTATGATTTGGAGTTCTCAATGCCCAGAGGTGAAGTTTTCTACGTTACTTGGGAGTATCAAGGATGTCCTGTCCTTATCGTGGATGTAGTCATGCTGGCTAATCTTGTTCCTTTGGATATAGTCAACTTTGATGTTATCTTGGGTATGGATTGGTTACACTACAGTCATGCCAAGTTGGATTATTATCAGAAGGTTATTACCTTTCATCGACTGGACATGCCTATTATCACGTTTGTTGGTGAACGTAGTGGTCTAAAGCACAGAGTTATCACTGCCATGAGGGCGAGGTGACTGTTGAGTAAAGGTTGTCAAGGCTACTTAGCTCATGTAGTGCTAAAAGAAATAGACTACTACATATATGGAAGAAGTCGGAGTAGTCAGACACTTTCCAGACTTTTTTCCTAAGGATTTACCTAGCTTACCATTAGATCGTGAAGTGGAGTTCACCATCGATCTACTTCCAGGTACTAATCTTATTTCTCTTACACCTTACCGTATGGCTCTTACGGAGTTAAGGCAACTTAAAACCCAGTTGCAAGAACTTGTTAACAAGGGTTTCATTCAACCAAGCACTTCCCCTTGGAGAGCTCCAGTTCTGTTTCTCAGGAAGAAAGATGGAACTTTGAGGTTATGCATCGATTACAGGCAGTTGAATCGGGTGACGATTAAAAACCGTTATCCGTTACCTCGTGTTGATGATCTCTTTGACCAGCTTAGAGGTGCCTAGGTGTTCTTGAAGATTGATCTAAGGTTTGGTTACTACCAGTTGAAGATCAGAAGTGAAGACGTTTCGAAAATAGCTTTCAAGACACGATATAGTCATTATAAGTTTCTTGTGATGTCGTTTGGGTTGACTAACGCACCAGCAACTTTTATGGACCTGATGAATCAGGTATTTCATCTGTACATTGACAGGTTCATCATTGTTTTCATCGATGACATTTTGGTGTATTCTAAGAACGAGGCTGACCATGCTAAGCATTTGCGTCTGGTCTTGAAAAAGCTATGGGAGAACCAATTATACGCTAAGTTCAGTAAATGTCAGTTATGGTTGGATCAAGTGTCATTCTTAGGGCACGTGATATCAGCTCAGGGTGTGCTTATGGACCCTCAAAAAATAGCAGCAGTGGAAAATTGGGAGCAACCTCAAACGGTTACGGAAGTATGAAGCTTCATTGGTCTTGCTGGCTACTATCGACGCTTTATGAAAGACTTTTCAACCATAAAACTACCTCTGAAAACGTTTACTAGAAAATGAGTTCAGTTTGTGTGGAGTGATGACTATGAACAGAGTTTCCAATAGTTCAAGTATCTTCTCACTCACGCACCTGTCTTAGCACTTCTCGACGATAGTGGAAACTTCGAAATATACAGTGATGCATCGCTAAATAGTCTTGGATGTGTGTTTATGGAACATGGGAAGGTGGTTACGTATGCTTCCCGACATTTAAAGCCCTATGAGATGAACTATCCTACTCATGATCTCAAGTTGGCATCTCTCTTTTTTGCTCTGAAAATTTGGAGACACTATCTTTATGGGGAAAAGTGTAAAATTTTCACTGATCATAAAAGTCTTAAAGTATATCTTCACTTAGAAATAGCTTAATCTCCAGCAGCTAAGGGGGTAGAGTTGCTCATATGACTGCACAATCGAGTATCACCACGGTCGTGTGAATATTGTAGCTGATGCTCTTAATAGGAAATCTAACGGCCGACTTACTACTCTTTATGCAAGTCATATTCCTTTTTTGACCAACCTAAGGTCTACAGGGACTACTTTGAAAATGGATCGACATGGAGCTCTACTTGCCAGCGTTCAAGTCAAACCGGTTTTGTTGGATCGTGTTCTCGAAGCCCAGATGAATGATGCAAAATCTCAGGAGTTAATACAGGCAGTGTCAGACTGGAAAAATAAAGACTTAAGGATTCGAATGCCTGATGGCTTGCAATGTGATCGAATGTATGTGCCCAATGTAGAAGAACTGAAGAAATAAATACTGGATGAGGCGCACATCTCCGCTTATGCGATGTATCCCGGGAGTACCAAGATGTACCATACTATTCGACCTTTCTACTACTGGCCATGTATGAAAAGAGAAATTGTCGAGTATGTGAGTTGTTGTGCAGTTTGTTAGCAAGTCAAGGCAGAAAGAAAGAAGCCATTTGGGTTACTACAGCCACTCCCGATACCCTAGTGGAAATGGGAAGATATTACAATGGATTTCGTGAACAAGTTACCTCGTACGCGAAATGGTTACGATGGTATCTGGTTGATAGTTGATCGACTTAAGTCAGCACACTTCATACCCGTTCGTGAGAATTACTAGTTGAGTTAGTTAGCTGAACGATTCATCTCTGAAGTTGTTAAGTACCATGGAGTTCCACTTAGTATTATTTTTGACCAAGACCCCAGGTTTACTTCGAAGTTTTTGGTAGCTTTCCAAGAAGCTCTGGGATCGAGATTGTTCTACAGTACCACTTATCATCCTCAGACCGATGAGCAATCAAACATAATTATCCAGACACTACAGGATATGTTGAGATCATTAGTTCTACAGTTTGAAGACATTCGGCATAAGCGCTTACCATTGATAGAGTTCGTCTACAACAACAGTTTCCATTCTAGCATTGGTATGGCATCATTTGAAGCGTTGTATAGAAAACCATGTCGTACCCCTCTGTGTTGGTCTGAAGTTGGTGAAAACCATGTCGTACCCCTCTATGGTAAACATTCTATCGACAAAGTTTATAAGGTTGGTGATTGGGTGTTCTTAAAGTTGTCGCCATGGAAAAGTGTTGTACAATTCAGAAAGAAAATGAAAGCTTAGCCCTACGTACATCGAACCGTACCAGATTATTGAGCAAGTTGGTGAAGTTGCTCATCGACTCGCTTTACCACCAGAGTTGTCGAGAGTACATAATATGTTCTACATGTCGATGCTACGGAGATACACGTCTCTGATCCGTCACATATGATCCCTCATCAACCACTAGAGATCAATCCAGATTTGACCTATGACGAGGTACCAGTGACTATTCTTGATTGGAAGGATAAAGTTCTTAGGAACTAGACCGTTCGAATGGTGAAAGTCTTATGCAGGAACCACTCAGTTGAGGAAGCCACTTGGGAGATAGAAGAGCGCATGCGAGATTTGTATCCACGTTTGTTCTTCGATTATGATCTGTATTGAAATTTCGAGGACAAAACTTTTTTAAGGGGGGTAGGTTGTGACGACCCGTCCCTAATTTTCTATGTAATTTCTCCCCGAATATGTGAATTAACATTTATGCCCTTGTTGGCATTGACGTGGACGTATTTATTCGCTCTGAAATTATTTTATCGCTATCGTAATTAAATAGTACTCTTTGATATGCTCTGTTAAAGCACATTAACCACGGGTATTTTGTATACGTACGCAATAATTTACAGTGTCTGAAACATTGTTAGCAATCTGATTTTGTACATTAAAGGTTGTACAAACTCTGAAAGTCAATCAATCCCACAAATAGGGGATCCATGTTCCCTCTTCCTCACATAAACAGCCAATCACTTTTCACAAATCACCCTCCTTCATTCCTTTTCCCAGTTTCTCTCATCTCCATCCAATTACGTTTTTCCCTCTTTTACATAACCAATCAATGAGCTTCACATTCACACCAGTCACCAATCAGAAACTCAGAACTCTTTATCTCCCTCGCCGAGCTCTCTCACTCTATAACTGACTCAAACGAACACTAAACCTCACCAACATGACCTGAAACCTACACCACCGTGTTCATCTTGACTCCAAGAACACAACCATACCATTGGATCACGAGTTAACCGAGTTTTGGACGTTGAACTCGGAAGGTCCAAAATCAGTGAGTTTAAAGGACGGGGTAGTTCTTTTACAACTCCCTGAGACTCCTAGACTAGTTTTGGTGAGGAGTTGACATCAAAAACACGAGGTTTCGAAGAGTTAAGTTTTGGTTGTACCTTTTGAGGCATTTTCAAGCCACCTCCGTCCACTTTTTGGACTCCAAAAAGGTATAACGCGATTATACTCTTCATAATCTTTATTTCCATATAAATTTTGTGAAAAATGGTTGAGAAATGAAGAAGATATAAAGGTTTGAAATTTTACCCAGAAGCTGGCAACTTTTCTTAGATTCTGGCTAACCAGATGGCGATAGACGGCAGTGACTGGCGAGGATCACCGGAGGAGACGACGGAATATTCTAACTGTGTCAGGTAATGACGTTATTATTTAATGAAATGTTCCGTCACTTTAATGGAATATTCTTAACGGTCGTTAGGGCCTCTGTTGCCTGCGCGTGGTGGCGGGTATGGTAGTGCCCTAGGCGGCTCATGAGGGCGTGTCCGGCCTCTGATTTGCTTTCTGTAAATTTATGTAGGTCCGTGACGTCGAGTAGATCAATTTCATATATTTAAACCCTAGGTTTGGGCAAACTATAGGGGTTTTATTTAAGTTTCTGTATATGTGTTTTAATTAATTTAAAAATAGTTATTTCACATATATGGGAAACATATCCCAAAGGACTTGAGAGGTCAGGCAAGGCTCAGGGGCTACAATCCGACAACGTATTTGTGAGTGGGCAGTTTGTTTTTATACCTATACATAGTTATAGTTTCCATAAATGCGTATTTACTTCATTTTTACGCTTATATTGCCAAGTATCATTATTGTGATATTAATTGTGATAAATGTTGTTATATGGTTGGGATATTACTGTCATGACATTCATACATATTTGTACATGCTCATCTTGCTGCACCCTGGTGTTAGTACTCGCCCCAGGGCCAGGGCCAGTCCTTCACGTGTATGTTCACATCTACATTGTTCGCTCACCTTAGATCCAAGTTAGGTGCCAGTCCTGTCGTACAGATTGCATTAGGCAATTCCAACTTGTATGTGACTGTGCTTATGCACCAGCCTTCACATGATCATAGTACTAGAGCGCATTGATTACACCCAGTCCTGTTCGTGTCAGAAATTATTTGTACGAACTTGTGTGTCAACTTAGATGGATGAGCACTTAGTTATACTTGATTATCACATGATTATATTACTGCGACATTTGGTATATCATGACTTGGCATATTTCTGGCTATATTTTTATTGTACGGTTGTTTACAAACTTACGTAGTATGTTTTAAGGAAATTATACTTGTTTTACAGCGGGGGGTTACTATTTTTGAAAATAAAGGTTTTTCTTAAATACGTTGTTTTGCTGACCCACTCAACTTTGTTTTCGCCCCTCCAGGACCTAGATAGTTGAACTCTTTGTGGCACTTGAGGAACCTCCGGCTGTTCTGACATTATCTGTGTTTGGAAGTATGAACGTATCCGCTGTTATGTAATAAGTGTACTTTAGCAACTTTGACTACTTTATTGTAGTCGTACTGTCTATTATGCTCTGAATAATTGTAGTGGGTTCTTCCCACGACTACGCATTATTTTACTGTTTAGTTCAAATTAGTTCTAGTTTGGTTTTAATTTAGTTCACTTTTTACATCACTTACCCTTATGGTTACGTCACCTCACGGTGAAGGCTAGCATACTTCGACCTCCGTCAGTCGGGGTGTGTTATTACTAATGTTTATTGATTTATTTATATTCCATTTAAATTACAACTACTACGTTTATTTTGTGTATAACAGATGAAGGCGAAAGCCAACAAGATCATTCGGGAGAAGAAGACTTTTCTCCACCATTTGGGTTCGAGGCTCTTCTCATATAGGATGAAGGCATGGTGGTAGGTAATAATAAAGCTTGCCATATTCAATTTTTAATATATCAGTAATTTTTTTTTTTTCATACTAACATTGTTCTTATCTTGTTCTATTCAAGGGCTTCAAAATTCCCGAAGATCGAAGTCTTTGCCAACATTTGTGTTTGATCGGGGAATGAGTTGGGCGAGTCCCTTTATGCAACAACCCGTCCCTAATTTTACAATTCTATAAATTTAAAAGAACGAATCGACGAAAATACCTATAGAGACGGGACTGTTGACTTTCGTTGACCATCAATTCGTGACGTGTACAAGTTACTAGTTTATCGTATTCTTGAAGTTCTCGATGGTACGAACATGTAAACGTAAGCAGAATCGAATTCAGAATTATGATGAAGATTATGGATGTACGAAGGTGAAGGGTAATTTAGTAAATTCATTATTTTTCAATGAATTGTCCCTCACTGTTTTATTAATTTCTATTGAGATTTTTTTTATGTCAATGGGGCCCACTCCCATTATCCCGTGTTCCCATTTCTCCTAAACCACCATTCATTCGCTACCACCTTACCCCTATTCCCACTTTCATCTCTCTCGCTCTCTCATCCCTCTCATCCCACCTCTACAACCACCAACGCCGAGACCGGAGCACCACCTCCACACCCATCACCAACTCCATGTGAACTTAACTTCCCCAAACATCCTACCATTTCTCCTCTGTAAATGAACCACCACCATTGAACCAGGAAGTCGGGCTGCGACTTCCATGTTTCCCGATGAAAAACTTGAGAATTTCAGTGTGGGTAAGTTTAAAAACCCTCAAGATCTTCGTAGACCGTGTTTAGGAGTACGATTAAGATGTTCTTAAGATGTTTTAGTGTTGTTTGGACGCAGAGATAGCCTGAGAGTAACAAACCCTGTTTTCCGGCGGAGGTCCGACATCCTTCAAGCCGTTTTTTGGCCAACTACAGCCACGACCGAGGAAACCAAACGTATATTCCGATTCCATGTTCTCTGAGCTTCGATTTGATATATTGGAAGGCTGGGTTTAGTGAATTTTTTTTTATTGGTCAGAGCTGGGATTTATCCAGGCCATCTCTTTTTCTAAATTTAGGCAGTTGCAATGGCAACCGACCAGAGAAGAAGAAGGAAAAAAAAAAGAAACAATGAAAAGAAAAGGGAACCCTAGATCCGCGACCCAGATTTAGATTCGAACCCGGGATCAAGCCCGGCCCGGTTCTAAAATGCATATGGAATATTTCAGAATATTATCTAGAATATTCTTTGTATTGACTTTTACGAAGTTTTCTCCGAAACCCTTATAGGCTAATTTTGATGTCCCGAGTCTATTTTTGACATCTATTAGTAAAATTCCAAAGTTTAACGTAGTTGATTGTTGGGGCGGCTTGGTTGACTTTTTATAAAATTTGCCCATGACCCTTCTTAGCATATTTCGATGCTTTGATTCCAAATTCGCACTCCGTTTTCTTCAGTTTGATCATTTAAGTTGAGTTTTACTAATGAGTCCCAATATTATGCTTAGGTACGATTACTATCGGAGACTTTGACTTTCTTAGCTCGAAATGATATGACATTGCAAATACCTATGAGTGGGTTTTTTCTTTTATATTGTATATTTATATATATTTGTTAGTTTCCATTTATATATTTGATAAAAAAAAATTTCTACATTACACCTAGATTAGGGTAACGTATATAAAAATTAACGTATTGACAGAATTCATGCAATTATACTACGTCCTACGAGATATACAAGTATGCGTATTAGTATGGATGCTTTAATGGTATTTACAGCTATGAATAGTATTTCATTGACTAGGGTAATTGAATTATCGTATTACCGATTTATCATTGCATGATCATATTTGTGTTATCTCATGTGATGCACTGGTGTTAGTACTTGCCCGGGTTAAGGCCAGTCTTTCACGTGTATGTTCACATCACACTGTACGCTCATTTTGGATTCATTGTAGGTGCTAGTTTTGTCCTAGATTGCTATAGGCAATTAGGACTCGTATGTGATGCGTATAGCGCCAGTCTTCACATGATTGTAGTACTAGAGCGTAAGTCATTATTACACCTAGTGCTTTTCATATCAAAATATCTCTACATGAACTCGTGTGTCAGCATATGTCGATGAGCACTCAATATGATATGTTTATTTATGTCAGAATATATGATTACAGACATCATGTGTTTATTTACGAAAGTTTATGACGTATTGCATTCTTGAGATACTGTTGGCTATGGTAAGTATTTTCATACTATATGTAGTATGTATATTTTGGAAACTATGCTTATTTTATGGTGAGGGGTTATTATGTTTTCGAAAAGGTTTTTACAAAGCTTTATTTTCAGGCCCACTCACCTTTGTTTTTCGCCCCTCCGAGTTTTAGTAGCAGAGTTTTCATGTCCACTAGGATTTCTGGCAAACTGTTGTTGTGGAAATACTACCGACGATATAATTCCTCTTTTACCTTTATTGTACTTTACTTATGCTCTGACATCACGTGTGGAATGGGTTCATTCCCGCTCACAAAGGCACTCTTACATTTAGGCACTTTAGGTTTATATTTACTCACAGTTTCCACATCACTACACTTTATAGCTTCGTCACCTTTCTGGTGTCGGCCAGCACAGCTCAATTCGGAGTCTAGGTGGACACTCCGGGTCAGGGTATGTCACTTATGTAAGTATTCTTCAATTGTAATTACTATCTTATACATTCAAGTATCATGGTTATTATTTCAATGTTATTATTAATATTTCATATTATATTACACATGCGAAGGTGATGAAGAAGAGGCCGTCGGTTCTTCAAGAGTCGGCCTCCCAACTTCCTCCAGACACTCCGATCAAATCTGTGGATCCTCCCAAGGATGTGGGGTTTCAGATTTCGACAAACACCTTGGGATGAGGACGTATTGTAGGGGATAGGGAATGCCTAACAGTGGGAACCTAGAGCCTTTTTATCCTTCTAGTAGAAGGGCGAGGTGACAGCTTTGACAGAAGAAGTGGTCAGCCTTAGAAGTGAGCTCGCCTCATATAAGATCCAGATGTCACTGATCATACCCCGTCGATGTTCGAACCCCTCCAACCCGAGCATGCCCAGAACTCCACCCCTTCGACCTCTAAGCCCGTCTTTTTCCCCAAGGCCTTCTTATCCCAAGATTTATAGCCGCCTGCAAACGACGACCCAATAGATTATTCCACATTCTTTTCTTAGTTTTTAACTCCCTTACATTTTAAACTTTTTCCTTGTACGTACATTTCCTTTTTATTTTCAATAAATTATTTTTCTCTTCATTACATTTTTTTATTGCAATTTAATTTCATTATTTTATTACAAAACTAAAACCATAATAAGAAAATAAATTTTAAAAAATATATATATCTTATTTTTTGCTCAACGAATACCTTTATCTTGCATAATTTTTCTCGACTAATTCATTTTCGTCAAGCAAAGTTCTTAGAGATGAAGATTAGTCGTCTCATGTATGTATCTTGATGACTGCTACTCGTATCCTAGCATTTTGTAAGAAATTTGGTGTTACGAAGGCGGAACCGTCACTCCTTCTTCTCTGCGACCAATGTGTTTATTCGTCGCGTAAAGTCTTTCTTAATGATCTTTGGGCGATGGATTTTGCACGACGAAGTTTTCATCGCTTTAACATTTGTGCAATGGGGTTAAGCTTTGCGCGATCAATTTGTGTTCGTCATGCTAAAAGTTAAACGTAGTAGTGATCTTTGTTCTGTTTGAGTAGTTTGCAGATACTTTTGTAGTGTTTTTTACACAATTGAATTAAACATTTTTTAGACTTTGAAATTTGCTCATCCAAACATAGTTACATAGGATAAAAAGGCATTGCAAGAACATTATATTCGATAGAATAAAACCATTAAGAACTTTAGAAAAATATCCATTTTTTAACAGAAGCGATGAAGTGTTTCATTACTAAAACCAACCAAATACAACAGGTGCCAGATCGTTACATTTTCTCTAATGATCAATTTCTTGATCTGGAGATAATTTGCCTAAATCACAAATAATTTTAAACCCTATACGGCTACTAGAATAGATCAACAAAATCAAGGATCGCAAAGCGGATTTGTCACAAAAAATGGCAGCATGCAATGATGCATTCATATAAAGCCATCACAAACATAAGATCACCACAATCGCCAAAGCGACATGAACAAATCGTTGAAGCAACACAAAAGCTATTAAGCTAACTTGGTTCAAGCACTACAAGCAAAATATATGAAGAAAAAAAACTAAGCTAATTAAAGCCGATAACTTGTCCACAACGAAGCAGCGAGTACAAATGTGGCATGAGGCAAGCATAGCAGGGACATATGGGTCAGGTGTGGGTTAACAACAAATAGAGGCTTGGGTGGCAAATGAGTTACATGCCAAAGACACCGTCGTTGCTACACCACGAACCCATAGCCTACATAAATAGTTAGCACTAGAAGCCGTCAAGGGTATCCGCTAGCTAGAAATGGAAGATGACGTTTTAGAACACCAATGTCGCATAGGTCATAGCTTGACAAAGGGAACAAATAGTGGAGCGAAAAGAAGGAATGCACGCCACAGTGATATTGTTGTCCACCACCACCATAAAATGAAAAAAACCAACGGATCAAACCATAGCCTCCAAGGGTAAGGCCTAGGAACTCCAATTACTCGAGAGAGAGTAGCGATGACTTTAAATTTGCAAATGGAACCGCCATGGATACTCAAACAAAAACCATCGTGAAACACAACCAACACACTCAATAGTTCAGGACCAACAAAATTAGGCCAAAATCATTAGGATACATCATCGGATGATGGAACAAAACTAGAAAGAGATGTTGGATAAGCTATTATGGAAGAGAAAAAGGGAGGCAAGTCGGCGAGATGTGTGAGATGGGGGGGGGAAGAAAAGAAGGGGCGGATGGGGAGGGAAGACGATAAAGGGACAAGAGAAGAAAAAAGAAGGTGGTTGTCACCGACTTCAAGCCATAGCATAGGGTTGACGATAGTGATATTTTGAATCTAAGGTTTTTCTTTGAGGAGGAATGAGGGATGTGACTCAGAGAGAGAAAATCAGTAAAAAAAATATATGTTCTAAAAGGCTCATAAAGATAAAGAACAGAAAACGCGGAGACCCCATCTGGCTTCTCAACCTTGCAAACTCCTTTATTGTCACCCAACATTTGGCTTGGGTGCCAATGGCTATCCTTGTCCAAGTTTCTTGTTCTTTTCTTCCCATCTTTCTCCTGATCATTTTCTTTCTTTTTCATTTTTGCCCTGAGATTTTTCTCTATTTCCTTGAGCTTCGTCTCAAATTTTCCCATAAGCTTAGCTTATTGTTGGATTTTTCATGTCCCTCATGTCCACATCTCCCTTTCCTCTGGACGTTCTTTTCCAAACCCAAAACTCCATCTCCCCTTACTTTTTCCCTCTGCCTCCCTTCCCCATAAAC
>JADOBS010300918.1:0-11333 GCA_015708375.1 Cydonia oblonga
CGATGTCGACACGTGTCGCGCTGTGATTGGCCTCCTGGTTGGAGGGAGATTCTTGTGGATCCTTGACGGTATAATGTTGACCGGTGCTCAGTAGTTTCAGGATTGGTCAAGTATGGTACAAACAAAAGGCATAGCATGTGAAGCACGTGTATAACTTTACTAAAATAATACTTTGAAAATTTCGACATTTGTTTTTAGTTTTAATATTTATTTAATCGATAATAGGCTAAAAATATGGGTAAAATGCGAGAATTATATATGTATTATTGAAAGACATGTGAAAATAATATATTTTAAACGTGAAAAAATATGTATTGTAGATCGGAGTTTTAAAAAACATATAATTTAACAAATCATTAATACGTGTATAGAAAGAAAAAAACTTGCTAAAATACGTTTGTGCATATATAATAAGGGTATTATATGCAAATTTACTATGACAATGCTAAATATTTTGAGAATTGTTATTGATACCCACGTTCTTTTCTAATAAAACATATGGTAAGAAATGTTAGCAATTTTCATATTAAATTAATTGTTTTGTTTTATACAAAAACGATTTTGTGGAGTGGAAAATTGATCCTAGAACTTCAACTACAACGAAAAAATGCTCTAACTTTAGCGTCCCCTTCACTCCAAACCCTTTGCACTAAACCTTAAAGTTAAGCTCTCACTATCACGTAACTTTATGCTTCTTACTATCCACCTTCTCTCTCGCACTCCTAAGGGCTGGTTTGGTATTATTGTGCTTTGAAAAAAAAAACTGCTTCTATTGTGCTGTGAGAATAAGTTCATTTTTGCTGCTTCACGTTTTCAGCTTTTTTTCATCCAAAGCTGTGAAAATAAGCTGTTTTTAAATGTTTACCATACACATTTTTGAGCTCAGCTTTTGTTTATACCCACTTTTTATAAAAGCACCTCAGTATCAAACCAGTACTAACACCATTTGCAAATTCTATCAAAGCTGATAGCAGTTTGTGATTACTTTTTGCAGAGTTAGCCATTCAACAAATAACATAAAAAAAAAAATTATCCAACAAAAACCACTAATGATTAAAATTCTAAAAAGCACCACACGTTAAAATTCGAAAGCTTCAAGTCATATAAGTAAAACACACCACAAACATCAACGAGACAAAATTCAATGCGATAGCAGGAGAAAGAAAGCAAAAATAGAAAGAAAATTTTGGTGAGTAGACAATGGAAAATATTATTGATGAGTGATCATGTCCTTTCTCCTTTGGGCAGCATGCTTTGTCCTTCTCAAGTCTTCTTAAACTTTGAGGTACGAGTCTCTGATTGCGCTCATTTTTCTGACAACCATGTCCATCTGCATCCGCTCCCTTGGTGACATTGCACAGCAAGAGAGTCCTATCTGCATCACTGAAACCAAGCATTCCTTTAATTTCTTTGCTTTCACCGAGCCACCATTGTTACGTTTGGATGGAGTTCGTTCTTGCACTATGTCATTGTTGACATCACCATCTGTTTCGAGGTCGAAGATAATTGAATAGTCAACAACGTCCATGACATGGTCAGGCAAAGCCATGGCTACAAATTGGTAAATGCTTAGACCGCCTTTAAACATGTCATCGGTAGGTCTTTTTCTTGTGAACATTTCCAGCAATAGTATCCCATAGCTGTAAACATCTCCAAGTATGGAAACTTGGCCTCCTGTGCCGTACTCTGCCAGGACATACATACAATATGTCGTATGCAATTGACTATTAGAACAATATCTTCTTTAGATTCATATGCTACTTATTTTCCAAGAAAAAAAGAGGCAGTAATGTATTTTTTATAAATAGAGATTAATTAGTACTGGTTTGGTACTGATGTGCTTTTATAAAAAGTGGGTATCAAAAAAAGCTGAGCTCAAAAAAGGTGTTTGGTAAACACTTAAAAACAGCTTATTTTCACAGTGGGTGAAAAAAAATGAAAACGTGAAGCAGCAAAAATGTTGGATTATATGTTGAATGTTGGATTATGATTTCTTGTTAAGCGTTGTATTATAATTTCTTGTCAATGGCACATCTAGTATCGTACCCTTTTTAATCATTTCACACAGTCACAACTGTTTTACATAAAGGTTTATCAAACACTATAATATTGCTTTTTTTTTTCTTTTCCAAAAGCACTTTTTCCAAAAAGTTTACCAAACACTATGCTACTTTATTTCACAGTTGCTTATTCTCACAGCACAGCAAAATCAGTTTTTTTTTTCAAAGCACAGCAATACCAAACCATCCCTTAGTTGATCTTTAGTGATAATTTACTAAGAACATAAAAAGGAAGTTAAAATGATAAAAACTCATACCTGGAGGAATGTAGCCTATAGAACCCTTTAGTTGAGATGACATTGTTTGACTGAATGAGGGATCATCTGATTTTTCAAAGAGGAACCTTGCTAAACCAAAATCCCCAACATGAGCTACCATATCTTCATCAAGAAGTACGTTGCTTGACTTTAAATCACAATGAATAATGGCCGTCTCACAATGGTGGTGGAGATAATCTAACGCAGAAGCAACATCAATGGCAATGTTCAATCTTTGCATAAAACTCATTCTTTTACTTGCAGATTCCTCCTCATATGTTGGATACAACATTGAGTCTAGACTTCCATTTGTCATGAACTCGAAAACTAGACTTTTGAAGTCCTTGCCCTGGTTATCAATGCTCGAGCATGTAGTTATGATCTTGAGAAGATTACGGTGCCTTATACTCCTTAAAGCTTTGCATTCATCTATGAAACTCTTTGAAGCTCCTTGTTGTTGAAGGTTTAATACCTTAATAGCAACTAATGTTCCATCACTAGGAATTACCCCTTTATAAACAGAACCAAAACTTCCAAAACCAATAAGATTATCCACAGAGAACCCATTAGTTGATTCAACGAGTTGTGAGTAGGAGACACCTAATTTCCAATCCTTATAAGAATGTGAAGTTGCAAGTCTATCTCTTGACTTTTTTAGCTTTGAACAAGCACCAAAGAAGCAAGATAAAGCAATTATGATTCCAAGTACACATGCTATGGGGATGACTACTTTTGGGGAATGTAATCCTCGAGATGAGTGGTGTTTTTTTGGGGGGCATGGAGGTAGATGTAATTGTGGGAAGCCACCACAGAGCCTATGATTCCCAAGAACAGAGACACCACTTACATTTGCAAAAATACCTTCTTTAGGCAACTCGCCCTCAAAATCATTATATGAAAGATTGAGATACTTGAGAGCACCAAGCTTGCCTATGAATTTAGGAATCTGCCCAAACAAGTTGTTGCTTGAAAGATCAAGTTTTTCCAAGGCTTTTAAATCTTTAAGAGATTAAGGAATTGTTCCTTGAAACTTATTACCTTGCAAATACAAGTGCTCCAAACTAGCACAACCGCCGAGGCTGCTCGGGATTTCACCAGATAAATTGTTTCTTAATACATTTAGCTCCGTGAGATGCACTAAATCACCCACTTCAAAGGGCAGTGAACCAGTCAAATAATTGTCAGACAGGTCTAAAGAAATTGAAAGGGTTGAAAGCTTCATAAGCATTTTAGGTATGGTGCCCGTAAGGTTGTTATTTGAAAGGTCAAGATCTAATAGGTTTTGGCAGTTGCCAAGACTTGGAGGTATACTTCCCTCAAACTCGTTAAACTCCATGTAGAGGTTTAACAATGAAGTCATGTTACCAAGGGAAGATGGGATTGACCCAGAAAATTGGTTAATATCCAAGTACAGTTGCTTTAACTTCTTTAGCTTCCCAATTTCATCAGGGACAATACCGCCCAAATGGTTATGTTCTAATGCTAGAAAGGTCAAGTTTATAAAATTTCCAATGCCTTTAGGGAGCCTTCCATGTATAACATTTCCCCCCAGACTAAGATAATGAAGTTGGGTCGAAAGGTTGGCTATGGATCCCGGAATTCCTCCACCAAAATTATTAAAGCCAAGACCCAGATGCTCCAAACTAGTGCAATTAGCCAAGAAACTGAGAAAATTCAAGTCACCGACCTTTCTTTTTCCTAGTTGATTGCCTTCAACGCTTAGCATAACTAAGCTTCGCAAGCTTCCTAGACTTTCACCAGGGAGTGTCCCAGTAAGCCAATTCATACCAAGATCAAGCAATTGAAATCTAGAAGCATTGGAAAACGATGCAGGAATATTTCCTCTGAATTTGTTCATAAAGCAGTAAAATCCTACGAGATTAGGAAGCATAGTGCCGAGATTTGGTGGTAGCTCTCCATGCAACTGGTTGACAGAAACACTGATATAACGTATTGAAGAAATATTATAGATTCTAGATGGAACCATACCAGATAGATTATTCTCTGAAACTATGAGGCTATCCAAGCCTGTTATATGCCCAAGCTCACTAGGTATGCTTCCTTGCAAATTGTTGACGCCAAGATGAAGTCCAGTCAAAGAAGAAAAGTTTCCTATCCAACCTGGGATGGTTCCACTGAGATTGTTACTTGTAAGCCTCAGATGAGTTAAACGCAGCAATGAAATGAGCTGGATTGGAATTGACCCAGTAATCCCATTGACTTCAAGATTAAGCATTCTTAGTTGTGCGCAGTGCGATATATTAGTTGGAATTTTCCCGCTGAAAGAATTACTAGACAGGTTGAGGTATTGCAAGCTTCTTAGACGACCTATTTCTTGAGGAATTTCACCATGAAAGATGTTTTTTCCCAGGTTGAGTCCAGTGATGTAAGTAAGATTTCCAATGGAAGGTGGTACGGAGCCTACCAATTTTTGAGCTTCTAGGTTCAACGTCAAGACTCTTTTGGTGGAACGGTGACAAGAAACCCCAACCCATCTGCAGATATCGGTGGAATGATTCCATGACCTCATGACATTGAGAGGATCTCCAGTTATTCTTTTCTTGAAATCAAGCAAAGCCAAGCGGTCAGATTCGTTTCCAAGCAGAGTAGGGCTGTGAAGTGCTGCAGATTCCGGACACGTGATCATCCATAAAAGAATGAAACCATGCAGGAATTTCAATAAAACAACCTTTCCATTGGTACGTGAATGCTCCATGTTTGCTCTAAATTGCACAAAGGAAATTAATCAGAACCCCTTTTTTTCACAAAAGATAATCATCTGAGAGAAAAAAGACATTGTTTGGTACTAATGCACCCGCTTTTTCTCCACAACTGTTTATAGTCTCTTCAAAATGAAAGTTATTCCCCATAACATACTTTGAGTTTTATAAAAAGGCGTTTTGATGTAAGTGCCTCAATTTTAAATATTTTGAATCAAACATAGCCTTTAAAAATTTGATCAAACATTTTTCTACTAATTTTTAATTAAAAAATTATGATTTTTATGAGATTTAATTTACCAATTAGTTCACAAATTAATATCACAAATCTCCTAAAATCACAACAAATATTCTATGTTATCTTATTATAATTCGTTTGAAAATAATGTTTTTTTAGCTCAACTAAACATTTTTTTTTAATTCTCAAAATGAAGGGAAATTTGGAAAAATAACCGAAATCTAGACCCAATATAGAATTATAACTATTATTTTAAGTTTATCATAATTATAGCCAAAACTTGATATAAAAGTACTAATATACTCTTAATTACTAAAAGCCTTCACAAAATGAAACGTATGATCATTCTTTCTTGTTCTTGATCATCATTGTCGACATCCCTCCCTCTCTCACGTATTGATCCCTTATGAAACTTGAACCCTAAATTCCTCTGCCAAATTAAGGTTGAATTGAATTGCATTGCAGATTAGACTAATTACACAAATTCGAAACAAATCAAACAGAACCCTAGAAAATCAAACCGAACCCCAACTGCAACACTTTTTGTAATCACTATAAACAAATATGAATTATGCACTGATCCCGTTGTCTCCATGTATTCCTCCATTCCTATCATCCTCCTCTGTACATGCCTATATATTAACACCACTCCTCCCTCCCCATAAACCCCTCATCTCTCTCTCTCTCTCTCTCTTCATTGTAAATTTTAGTATGGCGTGAGTGAGTCAGAAAATGATGTTATGGACATGGTTTCTAACAAAATTGAGAGGTGCCATTGGAGACGTCTTGTACATGATCAATATAGGAGCATCGCGCGGTAAAAGCTTTGCAAAAGCTTTCGGAGGCACATTATATTTTTAACGCCAAATTGCAGAAAGGGCATGATTGCAAATAATTTTAGCCATTAAGGATATATTAGTACTTTCACATCAAATTTTAATTATAATTACAATAAATTTTAAAGAGTGGTTTTGTATGATCTAAATTTTGGTTATTTTTTCAAATTTCTCCAAAATGAATCAAATATCCTATTAACATACATTTATGAGATATAGCATGCACATATATTAAATATAACGTGCCAATAATTTAGTACATTATTGGTACATTATATAAATTCATTCGGGTGCATATTAGTATTTTAGTAAGTTATAAAATATTACTTTTGCTACATTATGCAATTATTTATTTAGTACGCATCAACTTATTAGTACTTTGTGTTATTCTTATTTGGTACATACCAATACGTACCTAGTTATTGGTACGTTTTGTTATCCTTATTTTAATTATAAAAGAATTTTTTTTTTTATGAGATTAATCTCAATTTACTACCTTGAAATTTCATGATTTTCAACATTTGTTACATAAAGTTTTTTATGAGGTTAATCTCAATTTACCTAAACGGACCAAGTTTCCAAACTTTACACAAAACTCATCAAAATTGACCCCGCATTGCTTGGCAATACTCCGAATCAAATCAGATGCAGAGGCATCAGCCGCCAAGATCAAGTCGTGCTCAGCGTCAACGAAATCGAGCACGGACTGCACATCCAGAGCTCCTCCAAAACCTTAAATCCGAACCAAATCAAATCACATTTCAAAACAAAACAAGAAATTAAGCAGAATGTGGTGATTCTGATTTCTGAATTTTTTTTTCACAAAGACAGAAAATTTGCGACGGTGGAGGATGTTGCTGTGGGTGGTTAGGGTCCGGTTGCGACGGTGGCGCCGCCTCTGACATCATCGTGTCCGCCGATCGCCCTCCTCCCTCCATTTCTGAAATCGAGTCCTCTTCTCTGCTTTATGTTTTCTGAGATTTTGTCGTTGGGTTGGTTGTAGTAATGGCTGTTGAGAAGCTCAGGCCCTCAGCCCTAATTAGTTAGCAAGAAGAAGAAGAAGAAAGGGAAAGAGAGACAGAGAGAGAGTAATTTTGATTTTATGGGAGCTTGATCGATGAACTTACTGTGGGCGGAGGGGGAGAAGAGAACGAGGCCGTCGTACAAGTATTGGCCATATCGCTGGAGCGAGAGCTTGGGGTCTTCGGCGAGCTTGAAGTCGAGATCGAAGCCGCGGGAGACGAGGGAGTGGAAGAAGCAGGAGTGAGAGGACTGGAGAGAGTGGTCGTCGAGGAGCACCAGAAGGCGGCAGTGGGTTGGGGATTCCGGAGAGAACGAGAGGCAGACGAAGGGGAGAAGTGTGAGGACGGTGACCAAGACGGAGAGGCTCGGCATTGTTGGTCTTCCTTCTTCTTCTTCGATCTCTGTGTGGTTAGGGTTTTGCAGAGATGGTGATGGAAGGATTAGGGGAGGGATGGGCATGGAGGGACTAGGGGAGGGATGGGTCGGATTGGGAGATGGTGGTGAGGGAAGGACGAGTGCGAGTGGGGAGAGGGACTGAGGAGGGAGACCGAGTCGGCAAGGAGGAGAAGGAAGAAGGGGTCTGGGTGACGGGGAAGGGTTCAGATTTAGGTTTAATTTTTTACTTTTTAATTTTTAATTTTTTTTAAATTTTTTTAATATCTACGTGGACTCATATTGACACATGGCGCTCAATTATTGTTCACATAAGTGCCACATCATCAATTAACCACTGACTTAACATGCAACTTAACTAAGGTACGAAACTGTACCACAATTATGACTTGAGGTATGATTCCGTGATAAAAAAACTTTATGTATCAAATGTTGAAAATCATGAAACTTCAAGGAAGGAAATTGAAATTAACCATTTTTTATATGTATAAAATGTTGAGTTGAAAACTAAAAAATTTATATTCCATCTAATTAATCTTCATCTTACTAGATATAATTAAATCCTTAAATTGAGGAAGGGATGAGATTCTATAAAAATAATAATAAATTAATTAATATTATTAGATGCATTTTTATATGAAAATTATTTAGAAATAAATTTAAAAAACACTTAAGTTAAAAATATACTTGGAATATAAGGTTTAATCAAAGGTGAAAACACTTTAATCAAAAGTCTTCCCTGCTGTACTTTGTCTAGTGGAAAGTGGAAGAACGCGGCTGGCAGACGAGTGAATAAGAAAATGGATGTGCTATCCACACATTTCATTTTACTTTTTACATATTTTTTAATAATTTATGTTCGTTGATCTTCTCCAATTCATCCGATCCGACGGCCGAAAATTAAAAAGGTGTATGAGAAGTAAAATAGGATGTGTGGATATCACATCGCTAAAAAAAAAAAGACGTCGGTATGCATAGCATCTCAAATAAATAATGCACCGTTGTATAATTTTAGTTTTAATACAGCCACAACAACATTCTAAGCGAACTTAAGTCCTCTTAAAGAGAGATGTGCGCAATTCAAATCCTTGTGATTGATTGTTTAGGCAAGAAATGAACATATTCACTTAAGAAAATGACTATCATGCACAGAAGAAGGCCATTGCCTAATTATTAATCACTAATTAGATGTTTTTTCCCGTTTAAATCATATTAGAAAGGACGAGTTGAGAGAAATTTAGAGAACTTGGAGAAATTATTAACAAGAGAAGTAAAGCTAAGCTTTTGAAGGTTTAAGTCCCACTTGCATCGGCTTCCTAGCTAGTTTACCAGAAGTAAGTAAAGAGCTGCATAATTTGTACCAAATGAAAAAATTATAGAAGTTTTTGGGAATGTGGGAAGCAAAGAATGAGATCGGTTATACTCCTCTCTAATCGATCTAATTTCTCATTTTTCATATATTGAATTACGGATTGGTAGTGATAAGCCAAATTCGAATTTGAAAAAAAAAAAAAATTTCTTAGATTAAATTTCTAGTTTTGAATTCTGCCCGAACAAAACTGAAGTGTCTATTTCAGTTTGTGGGGTTGAAAAACTGAAATACCAAAGTTAATTTAGGGGTTTGTGGGGCTAAAAAACTCAAGACTATTTCATATGCTTGATGAGCCACACTGGACAACAGATTCTATAAATCAATGTTGGTGGAGGTGTTGTTCCGCAGCCTCAGGAAGAATACAGCAATGTGTTTGAAATAAGGTCCGACCGAAACTTTTTTTTATAAAATTTCGCAATTTTTTAATTTTAAGCTATTCAAATTGGTTTGTTAAGTAGCCACTCAGTACTACCATCTGGTAGTATTCCTCTTCACTTGATAGTGAGAGGTCTTAGGTTTGAATCTCGTGGATGGCGAATTTAATACCAAATTAGGCTGCACATTGTGTGACTTAGCCGAACTCCCCCTCCCCTTAATGTAAAAATATCGATGTACTAAAAAAATTGGTTTGTTAAGTAGGAATAAAAATACCGGTTAAATAAAGATTATTAATTGGTAACCAAATTCACATTTGTCTACATTAATCTATTAAGTAGGTAACTTATCAATTTTTTGGGGGAGATTTTGTGTACAGGGTGATGTGTTGGAACCAGCGATGTAAGGGCGAGATTTGATCGGTCGAACAAGGTTTGTTTCTCGAATCACATTCCTTAGTTGTATTATTAATGTGCTTTAGTAAGGGTTTTCAATATTGTTTTAAATAACTATGCTACTTTTGTAGCGTATGCATGCGTAAGAAAAATCCAAATTGTAATACAGGATCTTAGGGCTGTGTGTTTTGTGTTTGATAAGTCAGTGCTAGAATACAAGCCGTTGCGTCTAGTTTGGATACGTATCTAAGGTGGTACCCCCATTTCAAGGTAAATGAGAACACCTGATTATGGTAATCTAATGGCTTTCTTTGTTGTTTTTCCTTAATGGATTATCGATTCTTTGCCTTTTACTGAGTTTTTGGCTCTGGGTATTTTGCGTTTCACAGTGAATCTTTATTTGTTGTTGGGTTGTTAAAAGCAAGCAAAACCTATAAAATTGGCCTTTCGGTATCTGTTTGGGTTATGTTTTTGTTTTAATATACTGGATAAACTTTGTTATGACAATCCTAATCATGGATGACGCATGTATTAGTTATATTTGTACGGATTTGGATCCTCTCTTAAGCCCAAGAAGGGGATCCTCCTAACCAAGAAGTGTGGGCCGTTGGACTCCTTGATCAGGAGGATCCTCTCAAGGGGCTCAGGAGAGGATCCCATTTGATTTGGGGACTTCATTTTCTCAGAAAGAATCATATTTTATTTTATTACTTGCAAAAAATATTCATATAAGGTTGAAGCTTAACGTATGAGAAGCAGAGAGGCAGATTACGTGTTGAACGGCATCGTGAAAATCGTTCAAACAATATCATGAAAGAGTACTCAACCTGTCTTCAGAAGTTCTTCCAAGTCATACATGCAAAACAAAAATATCAAACAAACAAAACAAGCAGTAGTTACCTTTTGTTTTCGTAACCTTTGGCCGGTGCAGTAACCTTTTTGGGTGACTACTTCGTCACCAATCGCTTTAGTCACCGTGCAGTTACGAATAAGGGCATGGTGACACAACTGTTGCCTCCTTGTCACGATTAATTGCAGTTCGTTACATACAAAATAAAAAGATTGAGAAATTTTGAAGGAGAAGAAAAGGCTTTGAAGGCCAAAGCTAGAAATGGAGGTGTGTGTGCACTCTGAACCATCAACTGGCAAGGGAAAGCAAAAGAATACGCGGAGACAGAGAGAGATGGGGTTTAAATAAGAGGGCAGAGTACGGAGAGGATGCAAAAACGAGAGTGGTAATCACATTTTCTCTTCATTATTGGAGTGAAAAATGTCATTGTCGGGGTCAAATGCACTGACATTTCTCTTAATTTTAGTGGCAAAAAAATAATGTCTATGCATTATAATACCCGTTCGATCTTTATCGATTCTCTTCTTCAACAATGTATTTACACACTAAAAGAAAATGAATAAATTAGTTGTAAATTCGTCACTCCTAAAATCATTGAACAATATTACTAAGTGACAAACAACTTTTCCTTTACCGCCGACGCCGTGTCTTATTGTTAGACTTAAGGAATAATGGACGAGTTAGACCCAAGGTATTAAATATCGATGATATCGGAAATATCGGTAGTTTAAAAACACGGAAATTTTGATGGAAATATCGGGATATTATCGATATCGATAAAAATTGAATAAAAACCACGGAAATTGTAAGAAAA
>JADOBS010300919.1:0-11334 GCA_015708375.1 Cydonia oblonga
AAACTTGGAAATTTTTATTGAAACTTTGTAGGATGTTTATTTAGTCAATTATCTATTAGTTTATCACAAAAAATTGGAAGGAAATGCATTGCATGATGGATTTAACTGATTTAAGTTGATTATATAGTGAGCAGGCAAACATTGTGAGAGTAGAAAATATGTAGTAATTAATGAAAGAAGTTTAAACACATCATAATCATTTATATATAATGAATTAGTACAATATTTTACACTTTATACATTGCATAGTAAGATACATGAGTGACTTAACAATGTCTAAAATATCGATGATATCGGAAATATCGGTAGGTCAAAAAAATATCGGTAGTCCAAAAACACGAAAATTTCGATGGAAATATCGGGATATTATGGATATTTTACACCTTGGCTAAAATAAGTAAAAATTACGGGAATCTGGTGAGCCACATTTAAAGTCTGAGAGGCTCCGAGAAGTGTGGGCCAAGATGAAGATGAGGAAATCAATAAGGCTCCAGCTGCTCTCTTAAATTTGAAAGTAATAATATTGCAATTGACATGTATATATTCCATGCATGCTGCATAAATTGCAGCCAAGCATGTGGTGAATCTTGAACACCTAAGTTTGTACGTGCACTTTGCTAGTTCGAGTGGTTAACAACGTAGATTCTTACACCGATATCATGTATTCAATTTCAGATTTTCTGCTTAGAAAAAGAAACAATAGTACATCTTTAGAGACCGAATGATTTCTTATGATTGTTAGATTTAAAGGTAAATGTTAATTAGGTCAGTTGGTCGGTATATTATGAAGTTCAACCTTTTGAATCCCATCAGCTAATATCGGCTGCAGTCTAATTGAGTGGTAAAAAGTATTTTTCCAGTTGGCCATACAATGTGTCCACTCATTACATGCAAGTTAAAATCTCCATACTCGTACTTTATAATACCACATTGTAAAAAATATATAGATTCAGAGCTTTATCATCAGTTTTAAGCAAGGTTCTAAAAGGCGCTAGAAGCTAGTCGGGCGACGGGATTGGGCCTAGCGCCTAGGCGGACTAAGCGGATTTAAGTAAATCTATTGTATTTCGTGTAAATAAGTGTCTGTTTATACTTAAAATATACATAATTTCGTCCTAAACTAAAAATAGAATGACATACATATTATGAAGTATTGGAACATAATGAAAACATAGGGAGCAAACATATAATGTGTGTTTATTAAGTGTTCAATAAGTCTCTTACAATTTATTGGAAACAATAAAATGCAAAAGGAAGGTTATCTATTTTTATCTAAGTGAGTTGCAACCTAGGTAGGTGTCTAGGCCGGTCTCGGTAGGCTGGGCAGGTGCCTAGGCGGTCTAGGTGGGCGCCTCAACAGGTTTGGACGGGCTAGGCAGGTGCTTAGGCGGTCTAGGCATTAATCGGGACGGTGACCAACCGCCTAGCGCCTAGGCGGGGACTATGCGGCGCTAGGCAGAGATTTTTAAAACAGTGGTTTTAAGTTGGCATCTCTCTGTTGTAAGCTAACGAAGGTCACATGAGGATTGGAACATTGATATGCACGGCTGGTCCCAAATTGACGATCAAACAACTAGAAAGTTGAAACATACTAGATTGGACAGAAAGTACGTGGTCCAAACCAAAACCCAAAAACCCGAAAACCAAAAACCAAAACCCTTGATCAGTTCAGTGCTTTGAGGTTGAAGTTGGGTAAAAATTAAAAATCTAGGGTTTTGTAGGTCTCCCTGGGAGAAACAGGAGTCCTTGAGAGGGAGCAATGATCATCATGTATGGACTATATTTATCCCATCAAATCAATTATTAGCAGAAAATGGTTTGCCAGGGGTCCTTTTGTTTAGTCCCAGAAATATTGCCATTCTTATTAGACAATCACAGTACCTGAGATAAGTCACCATCCAATGAGCTGTAACCTGTAAACCTGCAGTTTTTTTTTTCGTCAATTGTAAACCTGCAGTTTATAATTTACAGAAGTTATACAAAAATTTGGGGACCATTTTTACTTGTTTTTTTGTATATTTGTAGGATTACATGTTTATAGGACATTGTCCACATCTAAAACTACTTTGAGGATCTTTCTCTCAGGCCACCACCATGGATCTTGGATCTATATTTGTGTTTCCCAAATCCCAAATTGATTGAGAAAAGCTCAAACATTGTATTAGGGTTATTATTATCATTGTTTTTTTCTTCTTCTTTTGGTGTTTCACATAGTAGGGTTTCTCTACTTAAAACATTGTAATTTACATGTTATGTAGACTTTCGCAAAATGCATGCAACTATTTCATCGTGCGGTTGTGTTTGACAATTAAGATGTAGTCTTCTTTCGTTCAATGGACATGAATTTTATGTATAAAACCAAATAACCAATGTTATAGCAAAGACTGTTGAGAGTATGAATCCCACATTGGAGAAATAAAAAACTTTATATGTGCTTATAAGTAATTTGACTACTCTCTATATTGCTAATTGATTTTGATTTATGATCCAGCCTCAACTTTAGATTTTGAAATATATTAGAGCAATTAAGATTGGCAGTGATAAAGCTTCCATATCAGTAAAGTATACTGAATAAGAAATACAGCAGATATAAACTGATCAGTTTAAAGCTCAGAACTCTTCTGCCAGGTTGCATGGAACTCTTTGAAAAAAGTTGGGAGGACTGGTTGAAAATTTAATAAAGTTGCTATATGGATGTACTATGTACGTGTAATTTTTCTTCTTTTTTGTTACTTTTTGGAGGCTCATCTTACAGCACTGTGCAAAATATATATGTTAACACTGATGCTGCCAAAGTCCTCCAATCCCTTCTGTGGCAAAATTTGAGTTTTTACCATGGCATATGCCTTGCAGACAAGATTTAACCAGTTGTACCATACATTTTTGTGTATTTACGTGATTTATGACTTGAACTAGACCACCTCACGTCACCACTAACTTCTATATATATGTTTGGTTCTCATCTGAACAAGCGAATTAATTGTTTGGAAGCCGCTTGTACGTCTTCATGCGTATCTCTATTTTATGTACTACAACTAAAGATGTTAAAAGTCTAAATGTCTAACTTCTTGAAACTTATATAACCATTAGGATCGCATTCATATGGTTATACCATCTATATTATATATATATCTGTCTCATTCGAGAACAAGAGAGAGCTATGTAACCGGTTGTATATCTAGCGTATGTATCGCTCTCATTATGTAATATATATAACTTAAGGTGGCTAAAAATCTCAACTTGTTGAAACTTATTTACCTACTTGAACCACAAAGCACATTATTACACTTTATCTAGTTAGTAGTTATATAGGTCTCATTCACGAACAACAAAATTTGTATTGTAATCAGTTGTATATTTGACATATGGATATCTCTTTCATTATGTAATATAACCCAAGGAGCTAAAAGCTTCCGAATTTAAGTTGAAACTCATTTACATACTATTATCACGTTCACATGGTTTTACTGTCTATGGTATCTTGGCACCATGTACTTTTTCCCTCCAATTAGATCTGCATGCAAGGAAGGATCCAGCTCGTACGCAGTCAAGATGAATAGAAAATTACGATTGTTTTCTCCTATCCAACCTGTACACAACAAGCTGGTAATCATATTTGTTGACTAAACTGAAAAAAGGTTGAAGAAAATGTGATAAGTGATCCTCACTTTTCTGTAAAAAAGAACAAGAAACCCTAATTGCTTTTCAATCTTTTCCCACAAAACAGGCTTTTAATCTTTTGACCATTGAACTCGTTACTCATTTTCTAACAAAAATAAAAATAAAAATCAGTAATTATCAGTTGGTATAAATTTTGTTTGTTATGTAGGTTTACCTCTTACATGTAACGGGTCGGGAGATATATTGTAATTACGTGTACGAAGTTCTTCTTTTTGATATCTCTTTGTTTTCACATTCAATTGATATTGTTTGCTTAGCGCTCATATTTCTAAGTTTATAAATGCTCGTAAAAATAAGAGTTCGACTATTACTCTCCTCTAGGATTATTATTTTTTATCTTGGCTTAACCTTCCAGCTTTTCCGGCACAAATCCCTCATTGCACCTCTTATCATATGAACCCTAAATGGTCAAGATTGCAATCGAGCTCAAACGTGTGGAATGCCATGATGCCAACCACTTACCACTGCAAGTGCAAACGTACGTGTGGAATGATTTGTCATACAATTTTATTTTAATTATTAAGCATCCACATTGCATACCACGACATGGAATAGCTTTTGCATCCAAAATTCGCTTTGGATTACAGCAAGAAGTGTGATTACAAAAGCTAAAGAATTTTTCTTCTCATATAAGTGCTTTTGCAAAAAGAAATAGCAGACAAAGTGCTTACTAATTATGAGCCATTAAATCCTAAAATATAAGCAAAACTAAAGTCTTGATATCCAAGAATCTCTCCCATCCTTTGTTGAATAATGGGGAGGAATGTTTGTTTGCCTTTGTGGAAAGCTCAAGTAAGAAAATAGTGTATATTTGCTCACCAACCTCAATGGTAGTAGCACTTATCATTTTACTTATTATCATTGGATGATTTTAGATTTTGATATTTGTGTCTATTTACTACATAAATCTTGAAATTCAATTCACTCAACGGTGATAAATAAGGAGTTGGGCATCATCATCACTTGAGGTTAGTGAATAAAAATATTCCCATTAAAAAAAGGGAGTTGTAATCATGGTGTTATGCAGATTGAGGAACATGGATTAGATAGTTGAGTCAAAGCAAAGGACTTTAAACTCTTTTTTTGCATTATTGGAGAACATTGAGCTGGTTTTGTACTTAGGAGTTAGGAGGACCTTAAAAAAGTTTAAAAAGCTGATTCAACTATGGAAGGGCCACTTCTAACGTTGCATGCACCATTTCATAATTTCTTGTATATAGTCATTAAGTAAGCACCCCTTAGGCTCTCAAAATTAAAAAAAAAAAAGAGTCAGATGTGCGCATTGAAAGTTATATTTTATGCGAGTTCAGACGATATTCAAATTTCCTACTCAAAGTAGCGCATCATCCAACTGTTTAGATTGTTGTACTTGTACCCAAGTTTTTTTTTTACTTCCGTCGACGTTGCAAGATTTTCATAATTACCATATGAGCCAAAAGGTTTGGTTTGAAAAAACATTTCTAACACTTCGGTTACAGACAGAAAAGTGGAACCCCCAAGGCCCACAATTGTCTTTTTGATTAATCCAGAATTTCCTCCACTAATTACTTACCCTAAACATAATCAACCTCACCTTTTTCCCTCCCTAAACATAACTAATTTCTTCCCATTTTTCCTTGTTCATGCAAACAACTTCTAAGACATTTCAGCAGAACACATCCGAGCTTTCTAGGTCTCATTCCAGGCAGCAAAGAGAGGCAACTGAGACATGGAGACAGCAGAAGGCCTCAGCTGTGCTGATGGGAACCAGGAGCTAACAGCTGCAGCAGCAGTTGGACTGATAAACTTTGATGCCAATGGAGGTTTTGCAAACAGCATGTTGGAGCCAGATTTATCAGGGCTTCCTTCTCTGGAGCTGCCCAAACTTGTCACCAACGACGATGGATTTGAAAAGTGAGCCCCAACCCTAGCTGATTCATCCATCAATGTCTGACTTGAGTGCACTGATTCAACTCCAATATAATCCTCCAATGCCATTGAAAAGGAAGGGTTTCTATAGCTCCCTGAGCCGATTGATTTCTGATCAACTGTTTGAGCACAACTGTTTGCTTGCTGCTGTGCAGCAGATTGGTACAATGCCATCTTCCAGTCTAGGCTATTCCCATTGTTGATTTCGGTTTGATTGGCTTCAACATTGTTCTGTGTTGGTGGGTTATGCTCAATGGCCAGGATGTTAGGTTCGATCACCTTGGTGCGCCTAGCAAACTCTCCGGCAAGTAGGGTATTGCTGGACATGATTTTTTCGACATCATACTTGGTAATGTCAAAGTTGGTGACCGCATTTGCGCCACGGAACTTGATTGCTGCTATGTCATAAGCTTCTGCAGCTTCCTCTTGGGTGCCTGAAATTCACTTCAAATTTAGAAATTTGGACAAAACCGCATTAATTAGCTTTGCAAGATCAAAACTTTACAGTAAAATATAGCCTTTTAATACGTGATTCTAGCTGGGAAGTCCTTTTCTAACACAGCCTTAAAAAAAGTTCATTGTTACATTTCATCAGCCTTATAAAAAGTGTGAGACTGAGTTGCCATAAATACGAGTCCTTCGAAAAAGTGCTTAAGCAAAGAGCCTCATGCAATTTAGAAAATGTATGAATTTTACCAAAAGGAAAAATTCAAACAATGCATGAATTTTACCAAAAGTTCCAAGATAGAGATCCTTGTTTCCAGCAACCCTGCCAATCCTAGCTTGCCATCTCCCATGCTGGTGATGTCTGCAGAAAACAAAACCAAAATTAGCACAAAGTTTAACTATCTTAACCTTCAAATTCAGTGTGTTTAATGCAAAGGAAAAACTGAAAGAAAAAAAAACCTTGTCACGCCTCGGTACATTGAAGCCCCTCTCGAAAATCCACTGCTTTTCCTGAAAATCAAAGGAACACATGAATACACATCTAAAAATCTAGAAACATTAGAAATTACATTCTGCGAATAACAAACCAAAATTGCTACCTTCTCAGATGCGCAACATATTCCTGCCGGCTCATATTCTTCATCTCTTCAAGTTGTGCAGTGTAATTGTCCAACTGAAAAAAGACCAAGAGAATGAAACTTCAGCTACTATAAAGCTTTCACAATCTGATAAAACTCCGAGAGTCAGCTTTCACAATCTGATAAAACTCCGAGAGTCAGAACCCTACTGGAAAGTTTATATGAGTTGCAGATCCCCAGTACTTAAGAGCAGCAAGATCATATGCTCTAGCAGCTTTCTCCTCCATATCATAACCTCCTGCAGTTCAAATGAACAAATGATTAATTGAAATCAACAAGTTAGTGATAATTATAACTAAAATTCAAAATTATTGTTGTAGAGAAAAGACATACCAAGATAAACTGCATTATTTGATTTGAATGGTATCCAACAGCAGCATAAACATGACAGGTAAAGAATTAATAGCAGCAGTTAAATTCAGTCGCAGAAAGGGGCCAAAAAAAATTTCAGCAACAAAGAAATAATTCCAAACAAATAGTAAGAATGGTGTTTTGGTTTAATTGACCAACCTTGCCTTCCTTTTCTGGTTTGCCCTTCCTTCTTACAGCTGTTGTCCCACAGATGTGCCTCATATCTTCCAGTCCATCTATGCCTAAAGGAAGCAAAAATTAAAAAAAAAGGTTACTTGAAGAACAATCTGAGAAAAAAGAAAGGAGAAAGGGTAACGATTTTCGCACTCCAGTTCTCCCCTTATACACTACTTCCATAGTTTCCGTCCTCGATTCTCCTTGGATTTACCGTATCCAAAGACTAGGAAATAAGGAACGTGTGTGGCGGGAAAAAATGGGAATGCAAAAATCACTTCTCGATGACCCCCACACAACAATGTCATGAAAATTGGAAACAAAAATTGGAAATAATTTCTAGTAAAATAACAAAAATGACGAGATGGTTTTGAGATGAACCTTGTGACACCTCTAAACTGTGAGGTTCTCTGCCCAAATGTGTCAATGGACTTCCGGTGAACAGGCTGCTTCTGGCCAAGCTTTCCGCAGCCTCTCTTCTTTGTTTCAATGGCTGCCACTGCACATTCTGTCTGAGTGGGAGAGATCTGCTTTGGAGCTGTCACACAGCTTGTCTGTGATCCAGGGCTCATGGACAGTGTCAGCGACTGCAAATCGCCAGGGTTCATGCCTCCATTAACGGACCCAGAACCGCCATTCTCAACAACCATTGTTACATTGTTCATGTGGTGGTGCTCCAGAGCTGGGTGTGCAGAGTACTGCCTGGAAACCCAGCAGGTTTTCAAGTGCTCTGGCATTTGGGTCATTTGTGTATTCTTAGAATGTTCTCCCTCCAATTGGGTATGGTAGATTCCTTGGATTGGGATTCCAGAGTAGTAGGAATTGGAATGGACAGGAATGTGATGATTCTGCTGCTGCTCTGCCGCTGCATTGTAGTAGCTGTCTAAGCTCAGAGCCATGGCTTCTCTCTCCTCAGTCGCATAATCATGAGCTGCTCCTCCTAGAAAGTCCTCCAGTTTTGGGGATGTGTTGGGCATTATTCCTTCACATTAACCAACAGAAAAAAAAAATTCAAAACTTCATACAGACTTAACCATTTTGTCTAGAGAGAGAGGGAGAGAACGAAATGTAATTTTAGGTTTTAGACAGAAGAAAAGGACCTTCTGTTTGTGACCTGCTGAGAGCTTCCATGATGCAGAGAGAGCCATCTGACTTGAGAGGCATTACAGAGAGAGGAGAGTAGTGAAAATTACCATTATCTCCAACTCCATAGCTGCAGAGCCCAGAGCTGCTGAGGTTGTAGAAGCTGCTGTTGTTGCTTGGGAGGGCAGCTGAGCAGGATGAAGAAGAAGCATCCTCCATTTTCATGTGGGGTAAGAGTGAAAAACCAAACCAGTTGTTATTGTTACTGTTACTGCTACCATTGTTATTGTTATGATCATTCATGGACTTCATCTTCCTCTTTCTTTTTCTCTCTCTTCCTTTTTTTTTGGGGTTTTGGATTTCAACTTCGTGCTTCTAAAATCTAATCAATCATTGACAGCAAATAATCTAATCATGTCAAAAATCTCCTCCCCTCCCCATAAGAAAAAGAAAAACTTGGTTTTTAGTTCTCTAGCTCGTAGCTTCTGAACTTCCACCAAGAAAAACCGACTTCGAAACACTTCTATGCACTCACATATATAATAATATCCTCTCTCTCTCTCTCTCTCTCTCTCTAAAGACAAGAACCTGTGGTCTCTTGAAACTAAACAAAAAGAATATAAATATATTTAAAGCTTCGGCAAGCAAAGCAAAATGCTGGAGGGCATCCGCAGCATATATCCCATAGGGATCTGTGTATGTGAGAAAGACCACGACTTTTCTTTACCTCTTAAACCCTACCAAAAACCCAGATCCGATATTATCATAAAACCCTCTTACTTTTCCTCATTAATTACCCAAATAAACCCAGAAAAACTACACTAAATAAAACCCAGAAATTATTATTCTCAATTATTTTTTAATAATCTCTCTCTCACTGCTCATTGACAGTAGTCAGTAGTCAGCTGAATCTAGTGGGTGTGTGGTAGCCAATGGTGAGGAGAGAGGGAGAGAGGGAGAGAGGGAGAGAGATTGTCAGATATCCAAAACTAGTTTGCTTTATTTCTACAGTCACAGGGCCTTAAGATAGATTTGACGAGCAGGGCCTGCCCATCCAGTCACTTCATACAGTACAGCCTTTGTGCCCCTCTGCAGGCTCAAAGTATCTACAAATTTATATTCTAATTAATGATTTTCAATTTCTTTACAACTTTTTTATTTTCAAACTTTCAAATTCGAAGAAGGAATACATTGCTCTGACTAATTAGATTGAATGCAAGCATGCAAAACTCGAACCAAGAACCTGAAAAACTTTACCATTATATTCGACCGACTTTGATGCATTATTATAAATTATAATTGATGAGTTATCTTACTTGCTAAACATCCGATTCTTATTTTCGGTATAAGTGATATTACTATTTTAATTTGCATTTAAAAATAGAAAGTTTGAATTTCGAATTCAATGTGTTAAAAGAAAATCATAAACACCAAAATAATTAACTGCTTGCAAATGTCCGATGAACATGATTGTAAAAAAATGTTATTAATCCACCAAACAATTTGGTTCACGGCTTCAGAAATAAATTATAATATCTGTAGTGGTAGTGAATTGAAATGGGAAAGAAAAATGGTAACGCAAAAGAATAGAATAACTAAAAGAAGACATAACAAATTTTTTCTTATGGTGGTTTATTTAATATTTTATTTCTTCTTATTGGCAATTGTTTCTCACAAACCATCCGGTTTGATAAGGATTGGAGTGAATGAGGTGTGACATATGGCAATGTCTTTACTCTCTTTTTTTATGCATTTTCTACTATTTTACAGTTTAGCGTTAAATTTTTCTACTACATTATAAAATATTGTGCTTAAAATATGAGTTCTTAAAAAGTAAAATTTATTTTTAAGAGAATCATATTAACATTTCTCTTTCTAATCAATATAATAATTACGAATTGGAATCCAAGTTAGATTTCTTTTGTTTTATTGGTTTGGTTTGGCATAATGCACATATGATTGGAAAGAAGTAGGTGATAATTGCTGCAGCCACCTCTTGACGTTTTCGGAAAATTACAAAATTTGTAAATTTTAAGGGCATTGAGATTGAGTTTTACAGTAACACTTTATATTACAACAAGATATTAATTTTTTGCCTTATAATAATTAAGAATTAACAGTTAATAATTATGCATCATAAGATATTCCTTTGTGAAGCGAGTGAGAATAATAAAACTTGGTTTGAATTTAATTAATTGTTTGTTTAAGGAAGGCACATCATAATTTTAAGGCTAAACTTGCAAAATCAAGTACTTAGATATCAGAGTGGAACTTTGCTGAAATAGGTAGCAGTCCAAAGCAGGTGAACATACAGAGCGTCTCCCTTTCACAACTTTAAATTCAAATTGCACCAAAGGACAAGTGAATTTCCTTTTTAGTAAAACAATAAGTGAATATTATTTTGTAAGGAAGGTATGCTAAAGTATAGGAAATTTATAATATAATATTTTGATTTGAGTATTCAAAATTTGGGGAATAAATTTAGGGTTTCAATATAATTCAAGTAAGATAAGAGCAGAGTTAAGAATAATTAGGAATCAATTGCTCAGATCGTCCTGATAGGTATATAATTTTATACAAAAAAACCTCAGTACATTTAGCAGTGAAATTGATCATTGTATATTGTTCAACATGTAAAAATGACTTGAGATACAATGACCATCCGATCTACAGGGACACACACCTAAAGTTAAATCCGTTGATTAGTATTCAACCGAATTAATTAATTTTGTAGCCAATTGCTTTTAAGTAATAAGGAACATAGAGTGTTTAGTCAACACCTGCTTCCAGACAAAAAGAGGGACGTGGGTCTTATGATATGCATGAAATATTCCAGAAATTATGAGCAAAGGCCCCCCTTAAACAAGAGCCTTTTTTGCAAAAGCGATTTCCTATCATCTTTTTGGTTTGATGCTAATCTGATCAAACACATCCAAACCTACCATTAACTGAATAGAACATTAAAGATTTCCAATTTAATTTAAGTTGGTTTGATTAATTAGTTAATTACTATAAGAAATCATAATTTAGTTTGGGGGGGGGGGGGGGGGGG
>JADOBS010300920.1:0-11335 GCA_015708375.1 Cydonia oblonga
ATATATATATATATATCAATTCACCATAAAAGAAGAAATGGTACAGAGGCACACAGTGGAGGACAGAATATATGATGAAGTAAATCAAAACAAAATGTGGATGGAATAGTTTAATGTTCCAAGCTAAAAGGCAGCTCAACATTCTGTAGATATTTTCATACCTCGACACCAGTTCTTCCTTGTAAAACTCTTTCTTTATCAATCCCCAGAGATAGACATTCAGTGTTCCTCCTTCCTTCTCGATCTGTAAAGAATATGTCTGGGTTTTTCTTACCAATTTCTAAGATCCATTGTGGAAGAGGGATGAGGGCGTCACCAGTCTCACTTCTTCCATACTCATGAAATGCCATTACAACCTTCAAAAGAATGATTTCAGAAACTACTCGTCAACAGAATATCAGATGCTCCAATATAGCATATGAAGTGTTCAAATAAAAAATTCTTCAGGTTACAAGATTAGAAAGTAACAATAATGCATCTTAACAAAATACATTCTCCCTTGTTTGACACCACAGTAGATTGCGTAGGAAGACATAAAACTAAATGGTACAAGCAGCGATGCATTTTCAACCACTCAATGTGTTCAAGAAAACTTGAGACAGCAATAAATAAGTTCATAAGGACAGGCACGGAAAATAAAAATAAAAATTCGTAGGTCTAGCCATAGCTTCATTAAGCTTAATTCAATCGTTTTTTATTCATAAAATTGTGCTTTCCTAAGCTTACTAATTTGAAATGTCTTGAACTCATAATCTAGCAGATACTATAGTTCTACATATGTCCTTAGAGCATCTCCAAATTCCAATGGAGTAGGCAAACCCATTTTAATAAGCCACGTAGGCAAAACCTTGCTCCAATGGTATAGGCTATAAGAATGGGTAACATAAGTCGGGGAGAGGTACCTGCAATTTGAGCTTGAACTCCCGGACGATGTTAAAAAGAGCTCTGTAACCAGACCAGACATATTTCTGGGGGCTCCAGCCTTCGACAATCCCCCACCAACAATCCACTACAACACCATCTATATTCAGAGATTGCACATGAGCTAGCTCCTGTCTCAATCCTTCAGGATCAACCAACTGACAGTAACTGTTGATGAACCCAGTCTGCAAAACAAGCCCCAAGAATTGTATAACTTAGAAAACCAAATTTTACCAAAATATGGAAATACAGGGAACATGGGTTTCTCTTAGAATTAGACAATAAGCAACGAAAACAAAATGCAGAGCGAAAAAAATAATGAAAAATTGGCTCACGGCAAGGGCAGCATAGAGAGGAACATAAGCCAAGGCAGTGGTGGGAATGTCATGGTCCCCGGAACTGATGGAATTGGAAAGGTGATGCATGAGCTGATCACCAGCCTCCATTTCCAAGCATTCAACGGAGTTGTTGGTGGCGGCAGTGGCCGTGGCCGTGGCTGTGGTGTCTCTCTCTGCGATTACTACAGAATCAAGGGATGCCGGTGACAAGGTCTCATCAATTCTCGCCATTGATGATGGGTTCGTTGCTTTTACTCCTGATGAAACTGGGCTCTCCACCGACCTCATCCCCATGGGGTTCTGGTACGCCGCTGCCTGTCACCATTTTCGACAAACTGTGAGTCCTTTAAATTGACCCCAATTCCTAATTCCGAAAATCAAAAAATGAATTACTTAGAAATGGGCTGTACGGACCATTTGGGAGGGAGGAGGAGAGTGGCGGTAAGTGGTGCCGTCGGGGTCGACGACCCAGCCTGCCTCACGTGCGAGGGCTGCGAGCACGTCGTTCATGTCCGCACGCGCAGGCAGCGGAAAGTTGCCGTACTGGCGGAGGCCGGCCAGCATCCGGCTGGTGATGGATCGACGGAGGCGTTCTCGAAGCTTGGTGCGCTCCTTCTCCTTCTCCCTCTCCCTCTTGCCCTTGTTAGTGGTGGGGGTGGAGGAGGGACTGGTGGGACCCGCTGAGCCAGCCGCAGTGGCGGCGAAGCCACGGGGACGGCGGGGCTGGGGCTGAGGGTGGGATTGTTGGGGTTGGATAGGGTGGGACGAATGGTGGGGGTGAGGGAGGTAATCGGAGCTGTGGTCGCTTTGTGGGTCCAGATCGTGGCGGAGACTGTCGTCGTCGTTCATGTTTTTCGGAAGTGAAGGCCGGAAAAGGGCATATAATTTGAACGTGCACTCCTCAACGCTAAAAGTTCTGTTCGCTGCTCAGTCGCTGATACAGCTTCTCCGTAATGTGCGTTTCTCAGAATTAACACTTTCCACTCGAAGTGCTTCCATGTGTTTGTACTTTGTACTTGAACTGCTTCCAAGTTATTTTCTAAAATTAACTTATATTTTTATTAAAGATTGATTTTGAAAACATTCAAAATATTTTTAATGAAACGCTCTTAAGTACTTTTAAGCTCCAAAATATTTACTTTAAAAACATTTTTAGTAATTTAAAAATGTTTTTCAAACAACCCTTTAATAATGTGACATTTTAATAAATAAATAAAAAGTTGAATTTCACTTTTGAAATGAGGTTGGAAGTTGCTGAAATAATTAGCGTTTTTTCAATAGGATAATACTTGTATTTCTTTTTTTGGGTGAACTCATTCCACTTTGCGAATAAAATACCTTAATCGTAAAAATTTCATATTCGAAACCATTCAATTTCTTAATCTTCATTTGAAGATTACTCTTACAGAAAATCATTTTAATCGGAGATCATTAGCCATTCAAATGTATAGAACAAATCGACAGTGTAGGTACCAAGTAACATATTTATGATAAATCGTCCATTTATTTGATGTTTTTAGATGATTAAATGATCTCCAATTTTATTGATTTTTTGTAAGGGTGATCCTCAAATGAAGGTTGATAAATTGAACGGTTCCGATCATTGGTTTTATTCGGTCAAGATACTCTATTTGCAAATGAGAGGATATGTGCATCTCTCACATAGGGGGATACTATATTTTTAGGCTGAGAATCTGATGCTTTTCGAACCTCATTTTCTCGTAATATGAGCATAAAACTTCGCATTTAGGGCATGTTTACATGCTCGTAATCGGAATCAAAATAAGGAGTTGAATTCCGATTACAGAGTATTCAAGCATTTACTACTTCTAGAGGAATCAAAAGGGTGGCGAGCCCTGCAAGAATTAAGGAATCAGACTCCCCAAAATGGAGGAATCGAACTCCTTAGATGGATGTGGTATTTGAGTTCCGGAAGAATGAGAGAATGGGAATGCAATTTTTCTACCTATTATGCCCTCTTAGTATTTTTAAAACTTCAAGTTTGCACACAACAAAATCACCGCTCCCCACAGCTCCCTACCGCTTCATGCGCACTCTACCTTCATGCGTCTACGCCTCACCTTCCACTTCCCTGTGCTACCGTGCTTCACTTCCCAACCCAGCAGCTCAAGAACCCCATCCATGTATCCCCAAACCAGATTTAAAAATCAATCACCCAAATATTGAAAATAAGCAATTCAAGCCCAGACCCAAACCCACAAATCCATGGAAGCAACTCAAAAAACCCATAAAATTATGAAATACTTTGCAGGTAGAAGAGGTGGTGGCTATGGGGTAGAGTGGGTAGGGAACATGAAGGTGAGGGCAGAGGAGAAAAGATATGAAGAATAAGGAATCAGACTCCCTAAAATGGAGGAATCGAACTCCTTAGATGGATGTGGTATTTGAGTTCTGGAAGAGGGAAGGAATGGGAATGCAATTTTTCTACCTATTATGCCCTCTTAGTATTTTTAAAATTTCAAGTTTGCACACAACAAACCCATCGCTCCCTACCGCTTCATGTGCACTCTGCCTTCATGCGTATGCGCCTTACCTTCCACTTCCCCGTGTGACCATGCTTCACTTCCCATATGACAGCCGTCCCGAAATATGGAATATTTTATCCTCAATAGCGTGGAATGACGATTATGCCCTTGGACGTTGAGTTGTGTTGGTGTAAATGGGCTAAGGTATTTGGACCAATTTTTTTTCTTCCTAAGTATTTGGAACTTAAGATATTTGTTTGTTTTGTTGGTTGCTAAACCTGGACCACACACACACACACACACACACACATACATACACAAACCCGTTGACTCTTTCTCTCCCTCTCGGATTTTTCTTCCATTTCAATACAATTGTACGGTCAAACTTTCAACGAGCTTCATCACTCACAGATCGAGGTTTTGGATGATGTTTTTGGACTCCTTGCAAGCTCAGGAGTCAAAGCATACTCTTGGTTGGACGTAAGGACTTGTAGAACTCGAGTTACCCGAGCTTTGGTGAAGGGTGAAAATTCCTCCGATATGATCGTGAAGGTTTTAGCTAGTTTTGGGACTTAAGAAGGTACTATTCTTGCTCTCTTAGCACCTTGGATCAATTTTAGAGTGGTTTTGACGTCAGGATACTTGGGATCATAGAGTTGTAGGTTTGGCCGGTTTTCACAAAATTTTCCGGCGAGATTCTGTTGGTTTTAGGACCTCAAAGTGGTAAGATTTTATTCTCCTAGTTGAGAGCTTCATTTTGGTGAAAATTTCATGGATTTTGGTTGAAAAATGAGAGAGATTTTAAGGTTTGAAGTTTTTCCAGAATCCGACGATAGCAACGGTGGTCGACGCTTGACTTCGGCGAACCAAGGAAGAAGGAGACTAATATTCGGTCAATTTTGACGGAATATGCTAACGGCGTCAGGTATATTTAACGGCATATTCCAATATTTGACGGAATATTCCCTAATGCCATTAGGGATTCCGTCCAACGTGTTAGGCACATGCCTGCGCATGGCCGCGCGTGGGACATTGGAAATTTTTTCTAAAAATATGAGGATGTTCATGAGGTTGAGTAGATCATGTTGGTATGTTCAAACACCCCAATTAAGCAATGTATGAGAAGTTATTACGTAGTTTTGTTTATGTGCTTAAAAATAACGTTAAAATAGTTGTTTCGCATATAGGTGAGACCTATCTAGAGGACGAACGTAGTCAAGCGAGACTCGGGGGCTACAACCCTTCCACATATCAGTAAGTGGGCTTTTGGTTTTCAGTATATGTATATATGCCTAGTACTTTTCCCAGAAAACTTATTAAATGGTTTTATATGTTAAAATACCATGTTAAATGCGCTCTATTTTTTATTATGCCTTAGTACGGTTATATATATTGTTATTTGACGCTGCGGACGCTCAGGTAAGTTTCAGGTGAGTATAAATTAATGGTAGTGATTGTAGTGGGTATAATTGTGTTGAGATGCATTTAGAGCTCATTATCCTGCACCCCGGTATTAGTGTTCCGCCCAAGGCCAGAGCCTAGCCTTCACATGATCATTCACCTTTCGCACCACACACACTCACCTTAGATCCAAGGCAGGTGCCAGCCTGTCGTATAGACCACATTAGGTGGTTCTGACTCGTAGGTGACTTACGATACTTCGCACAGCCTTCACGTGATTGTAGCACTTCAGCGTATTCATTTACACCCAGCATGTCGTACAGACCACTTTAGGTGGTTCCGACTCGTGTGCAGAGAACTAGTAGAGGAGTTATAGACTCAGCCGTACATGTCACGTTAGGTGACTTCGGCTGACATACCATTTCATATTGATTTATTTCACGGGGCTTACTTATTCTTTGTTGAGATATTTGACATGGCATATTTATGGAATTGTTATTTTGGATATGGTTTTGAGAGATAAATATGCATGCTATTTTCTGGAAAAATATACAGGTTTTACGGTGAGGGGTTACTACCTTTCATAAATGAAATGGTTTTGAAAAACTTTGTTTTTGCCCACTCACACCTTCTATTTTGCGCCCCTGCAGGTTCTAGGTAGGAGTGTTAATTGGTGGCTTGTGAGGAATTAACGGTGGTTCTGACAGATTATCACTAATGTAGGAATATCTCTGGTATTGTATAATTAGTATTCGTCCTGTTGGACTGCACTTAGGCTACCTATGTTATGATTATGTGTAATCTCACTAAATCTTGTCACTTGCACTTATTTTTATCCAGTACTTTTAGTTAGTTGGCTTTTATTTACTCATGTGTTCATGTCTTCATTACTTCCGTACTGCGCACATGACTACGTTACCTTGACGTGATGGCCAACACGCCTCGATTTTAGGTCGGGGTGTGTCATCCCAACCCACCAGCTCAAGAACCCCATCCATGTATCCCCAAACCAAATTTAAAAATCAATCACCCAAATCTTGAAAATAAACAATTCAAGCCCATACCTAAACCCACAAATCTGTGGAAGCAACCCCTAAAAAAAACCATAAAATTATGAAATACTTTGCAAGGAGAATGGGTGGTGGCTATGGGGTAAAATGGGTGAGGAACATGAAGGTGAGGGCAAAAGAGAAAAGATACAAAGAATTGCAGGGATATGAGGAATGTTTTATTCAACTAGGTTTGAATAAGGGTATTTTTGATGTCATGGGTCTACTCGAGGAAGAAAAGAGAATCATGGCTCTAGTGAAGAGCACTGGTGACTACTCTCATAGGAATTAAGGAAGGATGAGGATGATGAAATGGGTGTTAGAGCACTTCCAGTGTTGGAAGGCCCCCCAGGGCAACTGCCTATTGAATCCTGACACGCCCCGATCCCCATGCCCGAGGGACATCGAGATGACCACGTGCTAGCCAACACCAGAAGGTGACATAAGCCATTTATGAATGCAAATGATGAGAACATTTTAAACATACATATAAATTTCACGTGTAACTATGCAAAGTAATATTCAAATATAAGTCTTACAAAATACCATAATAATATTCAATTGCCAACAATGAATATAATGATAATGCATGACATGTTCAGAGCATACAACTAATCCAAATTACAAACGGAAAGTAAAGTAGAGAGGTGATATTACAATAGATGCCAAAACAGAGATGATGATATGATATCACTGGTAGGGGAAAGCCTCGTAATGCGGATCATAAACCTCGTTCCTATGTCCTGAGGGGGCGCAAAACAAACACGAGTAGACCAAGTTGATATATATAGTACTAAAACAGTTATCAACATACTAACCCCCAAAATTTAAAGAAAACTCATAGCATAATATGTAGTAGGTTTCTGAAAACCCTAGCATGCCATAAAACCTTCATAAAATATATCTCATATATAGTATGCTAATTCGTGGTATCTTAGTCACTCGTGGTGTTCAATAGTTATATCTCCAGGCCCGCAGCCAACTACTATGTCTCTTGGCCCAAAGCCAGAGATTATTTCTCCAGCCCAAAGCCAACCATTATGTCTCTCGGTTCAAAGCCAAAGATTATTTCTCCCAGCCTGAAGGCAACAACCATATCTCTTGCCCATAGACAGAACAGTGACCACTAGATGAGCACAAAACATTGAATATATTCTTTCCAAACATAGGTACATATATCTCAAAAATATTTTCATAGCATATAGTCATCAATCATATATACTATAAAGAAGTGTGTAAAAACATGTTCATAAATAGTATATAGTCATCCGTCATATATACTACAAAGAACATCATTTCGATAAAATATAGTATTCCAAAGTATTCTCAGTAAGCATAATATCTCATAAAATGTTTCATAAAACATAATCATTAAAATCATGTTTTTCATGTATGCATTTCTACTATTAAAACATGCATTTTAGAAAGGGTCAACTCACAAATACTCTATTGTCGAAGAGCTGTATGAAATAAGGATGACGGAGTCGCCGCTAATAATTGCACATAAGCACATAAATGATCCAATTAATAAAACTCTAATCAAACAATTGAATTTAGGAAAACGAACGTTGGAAACAGATCCATGATGTCGAAATTAGCCTACGAGGGGTCCTGACCGAATCCTGAAAAAAGTCAACAAAAAGTTAACGTTGACTGGTCAACGAGTCAAAGTCAAAGTCAACAGGTCAAGGTCAAAGTCAAAGTCAATGGGTTGGGTCCAAGTCAATAAGTTGGGTCAACTGAGTCAGGTCAACCGAGTCGGGTCAGTGGGTTGGATTCGGGTTAGGCCTAAATGAGTGCGCTTGGGTCCAAATGGTTACCAGGTTTAGGGTTTTGGGCTTAGCGCCCGACCTAAGGGAAAATGGTTTAGGGTTACTGGGTTTAGGGTTTTGGGCTTAAGGCCTGACCCAAGGATTTGGGCCAAGGGCTCGTGCTAACTAGGCCCGAATGCCTGATTAGGTTTGGGATTCGCAACCTAGCCCGTTTTCACGCCGGGGAAGAAGGTCGGAGCCTTCCTAGAAAGCTCCGATTGACGACAAACCAAAAACCTAAGGTACTACTTAGCTACCAAAATGAAGAGTGAGATGAGGGGAAACGATTAGTACCTGAGATCCGACGTGAGGTGGTCGGAGTCGGTCGGGATCTTGCTCGAAAGGCACGATGTAACGCCCCGACCCAAAAATTTTATTTCGGAACATAATTGTTGGTGGTAGGCTAAAAATGTCATAATTACCCTTTATGTTTATAACCATTCTAACAATTCTTTCTTTGACAATTTTTCACTAAAATTTTATCTTGTTCATTTTATGGCTGCATCTAACTTCTCGTTAGACTGCCTACCCCTTTTTAGGGATCAAGCCAATCATAGTTCATAATTTATTTCACTCGAACAACCGTCACATAAACCACTATGTCCCAACATAATACCACGATTCAGGCAGGTATGTCATATCACATTTCATAATGTTTTCAATCCACATTTGAATCACCACTAAGATCATAAAACGATGACTAAGTATAAAATAACAATTCAATAAAAAAAATCACATATTTTATAGTCACTAGTATGTGATTCGAGGTGCACCTCAATCAAGAAGGACACGTCATTACACTGAGCTCAATATGCTCCATGGAATCTCAACAACACTCTAAGATAACCGACAAGCTAGTAAAACTCAAACTAGTTGACTAAAAAGCCAACCGTCGATCAAAGTCAAAAGTAGGGTCCACAACCCTAAAAATCTAACCAGAACATCTGCCCATCAGATTTCTAATCTGTAACTTCCCAAATTCCACCTTATGCTTCCAGAACAATACTAAAATTTCATCGAGATCCCACGGTCGGATTTCCGTTAATCATGAAATCAAGTGGCAGTCGACATTTGGTTTTACAAACTTAGAAATTCAATTCGAGAAGATCCGTAAGTCGGATTCCCAATCCATAAGTTTCTAATGTCCTCAGATATTATGTTATACTACATATTAACTTTGGTGCTGATCCAACGGTCGGATCGTCAAATCATATAATGTCTAAGTGGCGGTCACTATCACAACTATAGTCATACGACAAGATTTCGTCAATCGAACATCACATATAGAATCAGGGTATCCAACTATTCTAGGAAGGGCATGTGGGGTCTCAGTTCGTGCCGCTGCCACGTTCTGCCGCACTCAACCACTGGCCGCCTTGACTAGTCGAAAAATTTAACTATTTCAAAAAATTACCAAATTTTATAGGCAAGTAGATCTCAGTGAGGGGAGAAATTTTCATACCTGGGCCAAAGTCCAATTCGACCGTGAAACACCTGAAAACTACCTCGATCCACCGGAAACCCTTGAATTTGGGTGTTCTTGATTCAACTCCAAAATGGCTCTAAAGTCTCAACCCATCTATAGGCTTTGTTCTTGGACTTAAGGGACACCTGAGGATGGTGGTAGTTGACGGAAAACCCTTCAGAATTAGGCAGATCGCCGCCATACACCCATTGAATTTCCGAGTTCGATTCCCACAAAATAAAGCCAAATTGCACAAGTCTTTGTATGATAAGGATGATTCCAAGTGATGAGGGGTCTTAATTTACCGTAGAACCACCAGAAGTGCACCGGAATCAATGGTGTCGTCGGGTTAGCCTGAAATGAAAAACCGGGTAGAGGGATCCGGTGTATCCCTCTCCCTCGTTTCCCCTCATTTCTCCCTCTTCTTATTGGTCACTCTCTTTCCTCTCTCCTCTCCCGATTCGGTCTCCCTCTCCCTTATTTCCCTCCGGTTATCTCCTCTCCACTATTTCTTCTTCATCTTCCTTTTTTTTTTCTTTTCTTTTTTTCTTCCCTCCTTTATTATTCCCCCACATAACCATAAATATAACTAATTTATATTTTAATTTTCCAAGGTATTACACATGGGGCTCGCCGAAGAGATTTGGGTGTCATCTGGGCGTCTCAGAGCTTTACAGAGACGAAGGAGAGAGAGAAAATGTCCACACGAAAGTGGTTGTGATATCGTGGTCCTTTGGGTGTACGGGTGGGTGTGTGTGTCGCCGGGGAGATGGAGATCTGAGAGTGAGAGATTTGTGAGAGAGGAAGAGTCTGGTACAGAGAAAGAGTGACGTGCGGAGAAGAGAGAGGGAAGGAAATAGAGATAGGGAGCTACCACGTGGCAGACGGAAAGTGGAGGAGAATTAAAGAGAATCTGGAAAAAAGGATATGGATAGAGTGAATAAGTAAGGGACTTAAATGCAAATTTCACAAATTTTTGGGGAAAATTGTGAAATTACATGAAAATTTAGGGGTGGGCCCCTCTAGTGAATGGTAACGACCTTTAATGAACAGTAATTGTTTTTTACATCTTCACCCCTAAAATAAAAATATTAGTATTTTTTATTTTATAAAATAATAAAAAATAATAATTTATTTGTAATTTCGGATAGGATTTTTAATTCGTCTCATTGCGCCACATGTCATTATCCGAAATGACAATTTTTGGTGATATATTTCGATAGATTTCGCTAAATTTACATAAACACACCAAATAAAAAAAACACACTAAATGAACTTAAGTTTCTTGAGCTTCTTTCAATTACCACTTGTGCTCTATCAAGTCAATTTGCTGAGCTTTGTGAATGTATGAGGATTAAGGTGAAGTATATCGTTGAATGAGCCTTTCATTGTAACGTCCATCCTTTTCTAATGGCTTGTGCTACACGGGTTCTTCGACGACGTCATGAACACAATATATTTGTGTTATGGAATTGTTCATCGTGTTTGGCTCATATTCATCAACGACATCATAATCATACTCATATTCCACAATCATGTTGTGAATAATGATACACATCATTGTCACAGCCCGTCCCGAATTTTCATTTTTGACGGTGTGAAATGTCTAATTTTCCCTTGGAAGTTAAAGTGTGTTGTGTGTGTGTTATGTACTTAAGTTGGACAATTTTCATTTTTTCCTAAGTTTTTGGAAAAAGACTTAGACTAGTTGTATTGTTTTGGTTGGTTGGTGACCAAGTGAGGACCACACACACACCCAAACATCACTTCCATGCTCTCTCTCTCTCTCCTCCCTCTCGGACTTTCATCCATTTCCGTACAACCGTATGGACGAACTTCAAACTCAACCATTCACGTACGGATC
>JADOBS010300921.1:0-11336 GCA_015708375.1 Cydonia oblonga
GGTGGAAGTGGCTTCTTGTATATGGGGACTGGTGGTGGAAGTGGCTTCTTGTATACTGGAACTGGTGGTGGAAGAGGCTTCTTATAGACTGGGACGGGTGGAGGGAGAGGTTTCTTGTAGATTGGTGTTGGTGGAGGGCAAGGTTTCTTGTATACTGGGACTGGTGGAGGGTTAGGTTTCTTAAAGAATGGATGAGGAATCTTTGGCAATGGAGGGAGAGGCTTAAGGAATGGATGTGGCTTTGGCTTGTAGAATGGGATGGGTGGTGGAAGTGGCTTTGTGTATATTGGGACTGGTGGTGGAAGTGGCTTCTTGTATATGGGGACTGGTGGTGGAAGTGGCTTCTTGTATACTGGAACTGGTGGTGGAAAAGGCTTCTTATAGACTGGGACGGGTGGAGGGAGAGGTTTCTTGTAGATTGGTGTTGGTGGAGGGCAAGGTTTCTTGTATACTGGGATTGGTGGAGGGTTAGGTTTCTTGTATACTGGGGTGGGTGGAGGGTTAGGTTTCTTGTAGGCTGGGACGGGCGGAGGGTGAGGCTTCTTGTAGACTGGGACGGGGGGAGGGAGAGGCTTCTTGTATACCGGCACTGGTGGAGGGAGAGGGTTCTTGTAGATTGGCACTGGTGGAGGAAGAGGCTTCTTGAAGATTGGAACTTTTGGAGGGAAGATCTTAGGTGGGAATGGAGGTAACACCTTAGGAGGGAATGGGAATGGGTGTCCAAAAATTGGGTGAGATTTAGGGAAAGGTGGCAACTTAGGCGAAGGTGGCAATTTGGAAAAAAGTGGGTGCTTCTTGTGAGGCCAAAAGAAGGCAGAAGTGCAAGTCACAGGTGAAAATTTGAGATTTCCACCAGCCACTCCAAAGGTTTGTGTCCCATCACTTGCCTTGGACTTGAAGACTATTTTCGTGGATTTTAGGCCATCATGGGCAGCACAAGGGGCAGCTGATGCACTGTGGAGTTGGGCATAACATTCCTCTTTTAGTTGGTTTTCTTCTTTCACAATCTCTTTAGGAAGTGAGACTTTGAACTCTCCCTGTTCATTGAGCTCCCCAATTCCTCTTGTTTTGAAGTGCCCATTTTCGGGCTTGCAGTCAATTGTTACACGAAGACCTGTAAAATTGTAGCTAAGTTTAATAACAATTTAGGTCGAGAATAAACCCTAGTTGGCTTCTTAGTTCACAAGAGGAAGAAAGCAAGAGTTAAGTGTAAGAGCAAGTGCTCTAAGCTATATATAAGTTCCGTACATAGAAAGCGGAAATAAAGCTTTAGTGAAACTGTTAAGCTTATGAGTACTTTTCTCAATACTTAAGTAATAATTCAATTATCAACTTCCATGTTATTTAGTTTACAAAATTTTATATATAAATTTAGTCTCACCAACATTACTATTCCAAATATAGTCACTTTGCCGTCCACTTTTGAAGTTCATGCAATATTGCAACACAGTAATGTGCATGGCAATGCAAAAATACCTAAAATATTAGCAACTTATGACAGAAAATGCAACTAGAAATTTTGTTACCAGAAAAGGCATGGCGGCTAGTCTTAATGTTATTCTGACCACAGTCAGTACATTCTCCAACCCCAACCACCTCAACTGTGTGCTTAGCATGGCTAAAGCTCACAAAAAGCAAACACAGCCAGAAGCACTTCTGGAAAATCTTCATTGCGAACCGCACCCCCAACACAGACGTACGGGGGAGAGAAAAGATCAAGAAGAAAACGGCTTATTCTATAAGCTGTTGGTATTACCCATCTTTACAAAGCTTATTATATAGGGTTTATGAGCACTTTGATCTAAAAGCACATCGACACTGAAATTTAAGGGCTTCACATGAGGTTAGGGTCCCTAGGGACCCTTTCTTTAGGGGTGACCTTGCATTTAGGGGAGAAGAAAAGGACCGTAATGTGCATACTGATTTCATCCCTCATATCACAAAGTCATTTATTCATGGAACTCCCAACTACATATCTTATCTGTCTAAACCTACTTACTTGGATCCCATTAATACCATGCTTTTTTAGACAAACCCACGTTTAATTTACCTAAGTAATTTATGTAATATGATCATCGCATGCTCCTAAATACTTAAACTATAAGGGAATGAGTCAACAATGTATATCAAACTTACACTGTCTGACATGTGTGTGATTATTTATGCACATGTCGGAATAGCCCAACTTGTGGAATAAGAGTGACAAACATATAAATCGTATATCAAGCCTACACCGTCTAACACTTGCATGATTCTTTATGCACGTATTGGAATATGTCAACTCTTGGAATGTAAAGGAGAATCAAACTCGGCCACGATGAGAGATGAACCATTAAAAATAATTACACTAATATTGACTCAACTTAATTATTTGCACCGATATTATCTCGACTTAATTACTTGCACCGATATTATCTCGACTTAATTACTTGCACAACTCGACAAATGTTGATTTTTATCAAAAAAGACAACTGTGATTACAAGTGAAACTATTCAATATAAATTATAATTTATTCTATCAAAATTTCGAATTGCAATCTTCAATAGAGCGCACCCTTTCCTCATGAGCCCCCATTTATTTTCTTTTATTGGGGCTTGGTGGTTTAATTTGTCACAGTTGGGTGACCAAAATAGGAAACAAATGGTGGCATTTGAAGGCACATACCTAATTCACGTGATCATCATATCAACTAAACTATCAACCAATTTTTCATAACAACCTCTCATCAAAAGTCCAATTTATGTATTAAATGTGGACACACACGCATCATGTGCCTGTTCAATTACAATAGGAGGCTAATGGAGTTGGAAGTTCAAATTGAAACCTCATCTCTTTTCTTTGTCAAATTCGAAATTTGCTAGAGTAAATTGAATTTGTACTGTATTTGTATTTGGTCTAACTGAAGCTTTCGTTCAATTGAAATTTTGGTTCCTAAATTAAAAATATGTGAGTATTGGTCTCGAAACTCGTCACAATATGGAGCAATATTCCTAATAACACTGTTAGAACTTTTTGTCAGATTAATGGATTTTAAGAGAAAGATTAGGGACGGAAGTTATAACAGAGGGAGTATATGATTCTTTTCCCTCCTACCATTACTTCACACACAGTAAAAATACAAAAATTAATACTCACAAATTTTTAATTCAATGATTAAACTCCAACCGGATCAAAATTCAAAAACTGCTATAATTATATGAAGTTGATTATTCATATGGGTATGGTGGGGTGGGTTCTAAAATTCTGGAATTATAGAGCACATGGAAAAAGTTGAGTTGCTCGAATGAGAGCAATCAGAGACCATAGTGGCAAGGGCAAATTTATTGGTATTTCGTGCAAAATATTAACTCAAGCCCCTAACAAGAAACTTGCCAACATGGGAGAGATTTTTCAGTGTGATAGGCACACGAGGTGGTACACCACATGTTATTATACAAATGGTAGGATTTGTGTGTGTTAAAAAGTTAATAATTTAAAAAGTATATTTCTCACCACGTAAAAACACGTGGTGTACTACCCGTGTTCCCGTCACAATGAAAAATTTCTCCCAATATGGGGTTAGACATCATTCCACTTGTGGGCTCGAGTCATGTATCAAGCTGTAGGTACAAGGGACAGCTATAGGAACTTGCCCTTGATAATGGGTGGAATTGCTCATAAGAGCACTTCTAGTGTGTAAAGGCTCCCATTGGCAAGGCAATTCAATTCTAAAATAATAAAAAATAATTTTATTTTTAATTTCGAATAGGATTTTTAACTGATTTGGAGATATGTCAACAATCTGTGATAAACTTATATATGCTAATAATAAATGCAAATATATATATTACAGAGAATAAACAAAATGAAATATTATTTAAGCAGGAAAACAGAAAATCGAGGCTTGCGTACCGCAATGTTCTTGAAACATAAATTTCGTCCCTACTCAGTGCTTGTAGTTCTATGGATGTCTGCTTCACCAGGATTCAATGATCTAAGTTAGAATTCCAGCACCGGAAAACTAGAATTCTGGCAAATTTGTTTGTGGTACTTTCAGTATGCTTGGTATATAAGGATTGATGATTTTCAGTGAATTGAATGATATGCAGATGTATGTATTTATAGTGAACATATGTCTGTTTGCAACATACATATTTTTTTTAGACGACTGTTCAGCACAAAGGGTGTGTTGCTCCATCTGTTTCTCAGATATGTTTATACGCTCTCAGACTTCATGAAAAATGATGACTCTTTTCATATAAAAAATAATTTAATTAAATTCAAAATTAATTAAAAATAATTAATCAAAGAATTTAATTTTCAGAGCCCAAGATGACACACCCCGACCTAAATCGAGGCGTGCTGGCTGTTACATGAGGGTGACATAACCATGTGTGCGGTGCGGAAGTGATAGCGATACAAAAATGTGAGTAAATAAAATATACCAAACTAGCTAATTTACACTAGACATATATATAAGTGCGAGTGAAAGTGTTTAAGTATGGTTACACATATTCAGAGCGTAGGTAACATAAGTGCAGTCCAGCAGGTTAATTATTAATCATACAATACCAGAGAAAAATTTCTACATTAGTTGAAATCTATCAGAACCACTGTCGACTCCTTGTAAGCCACCAACATGCACGTCTACCTAGTACCTGGAGGGGCACAAAACAGAAAGCGTGAGTGGGCAAAAATAAAACTTTTCAAAACCATTTCTCTTTCCATAAGTAATAACCCCTCACCGTAAAACCTGTACAATTTTCCAGAAAATAGAATATGTACGTATATAGAAACCATACTCGAGAATAGTGAAAACCAGATATATGCCATGTCAAATATCTCAGCATGATAAATAAGTAAGCCAGGTGAAGTAAATCAATGTAAAATGATATGTTAGCCGGATCCACCTAAGGTGGCTTGTATGGCTGAACCTATAGCTCAAGTATGCCTGCACACGAGTCGGAACCACCTAGTGTGGTCTATACGACAGGGCTAGGTGTAATAAGTACGCTCAAGGGCTACGATCACGTGAAGGCTGTGCGATAAATCGCGGGTTACCTATAAGTCGTAACTACCTAGTGTGGTCTGTACGACAGGGTTGTGCACCAAACTTGGATCCAAGGTGAGTGTGTGGTGCGGGAGGTGAACATCACGTGAAGGTCTGTGCCTTGGCCACGAGTGGGAGCACTAACACCGGGGTGCAGGTTAATGAGCTCTAAATGCATCTAAGTATAATCAAAATAATGCAACTCATAATCATCAATATATATACTCATTTGGAACTTACCTGAGCATCTGCAGCGTCAAACAATAACATACATAACTACTAATGCATATCTAAGATATAAAGCAAGTGACATGGCATTTAAAATGTAAAACCATTTAAATAAATTTTCTGAGAAAACGTAAAGCATATATACATATATAGAAAACCAAAAGCCCACTTAATGGTATGTGGCAGGGTCGTAACCCCCGAGTCTCGCCTAGCTGCGCTCTTCCTCCGGAAACGTCTCACCTATATGTGAAACAACTATTTTAACGTTAATTTTAAGCACATAACCAAAATCGTGTAATAACTTCTTATACGTTGCTCAATTAGGATGTTTGAATGTACCATCATGGCCTACTCAACATCACGAGTATCGCCATATTTTTAGAATAATTTTCTGACGTCCCACGAGCCTTCACACACCGGCCAAGGCACGGCCACACGCGCAGTGCCTGGCACACGGATGGAATCCCTAACGGCGTTAGGGATATTCCATTAAATAACAGCATATTCCGTCTAAAAACTAACGGTGTTACCTGATGCCGTTAGCATATTTTGTCAAAGTTGACAGAATATTTCTTATTCTTCTCCGGTGGTTCGCCGAATTCTGGTGCCGGTCGCTGCTGATCAGCCGGTTTCTGGAAAATTTTCAAACTCAAATATCTCACTCATTTTTCAACCAAATTCCATGAACTTTATATCAATTTGAAGCCCTGAATGAGAAGAACATGTTCTTACCTATTTGAAGACCTAAAACTGACGAAAACTGGTCAGAAAAACCTTCGATGTTCCGGCTAGTTCTGCAACTCGATGAACTAACCTATCCCGACGTCCAAAACCTTACAAAATTGTCCTAAGGTCGCTATGGAGTTGGTTAAAAACTTCCTTGAACCTTGGAACACCGTGAAACATCCATGATCACGATGAAGTGACAGAGCACCATGCCGAAGCTCGGGTATCTCGAGTTGCACAAGTCCTCTCCTCGAACAAATGGTATGGCTCAACTGGTGAAGTCGAGGGAAGAACGATGGTGTCATCCTTAAACTCGATCTACGTGTGTGTGATGATGTTTAAAGGTTAGAGGGTTTGATTATACGGACGGAGAAGAGAGTTCGAGAAAGAGAGAGGAAGGGTGATAGGTTTAGGCACGTGTGTGTGTGAAACCAGATTGGGCAATTTTAAATTGCCTCAAATCCTAATTGGGCTGCATGTTTTAGGTTCATACAATTAGGTCCAACCCAAATTCCTTTATTCCTTCATAGCATTTCCACTATGAACCCGACTCGGCCCTAAATCACTTCAACGCTCTCGTGACAACGCATATGATTTAATTATGTTAGCAAGAAAAATGGTTGAAACTGTATACATACATCCACGTCACAAGGCCCACGAGGGCAAGATAGTCATTTCCACGCATTCGAGGATAGAATATATATATATATATATATATATATATATTAATTCGGGACAGGTTGTCACATAAGAGCCCAAGGCCCATCTTTTGATAATCAATTATATATTAATTATTAATTAATTATCAATTAATTAGTACACCCCAAAGCCTAATCTCAAGGTTGAGCCCAATTTCATTCTCCATGGTCCATCACTCCAATCACTATTTATAAGGGACAAAGCCTTATAAATGGAGGAAACCTTTTGGGAATGGTCAATGTGGGACAATGAAATTTCTACTCAAAATTTTCAACAATCTCGTCACGTCCATGTGTCATTATCTGAAAGTACAATTTTTGTAGATAGATTTCGATAAGATTTTTAACCAATTCTATCGCACGACATGTCCTTCCATGTTTAGAATTGTTGAAGATATTGAAATTTAGTGTAAGGTGGGATAAAATGGTAAGGTATTTATAGAAAATTTTATTTTTTTAATTTTAATTTTTTAAATTTTCAAAATTTTAATTTTTGTAAAATTTTTTTATTAACTTAATTAAGCTGAACTGTCGGATTACAAATAACTTTGAAATCCAACAATTCAGATTGTGACACGTGTTTAGGGTGGGCATAAAAACCGCCAAACCGAAAAACTACATCGAACCGTATGAGAAAAAAAAAACCGAAAAAAATCGTGTTGACCGAAAGTCAACTTTGAGTGAAAAATCGAACCGAGCAATTCAAACCTGTTTCGGTTCCGGTTTCGAATGATCAAGAACCGACCGAATTGAACCGAACCGTTTTATTAATAATAAATAAATTAATTATACACACACACACACACACACACACATGTCATGGTATAATAGGTTGAAAAATTGGTTTCACTAAATTGCAAAGCAGAGGATCCTATCCCAAGTAGGGTTCACTTTCACTCGCACACATGGCTTCACACACACACACACCTCATTCCTGAATCATGATTCCCCTATTTCACACAAACACAGTCAACCCTGGCGACCCCCACTCACGACCTTTCATCCTCAATTGCGACGGCCCTCATCATCCCTCCTTCGCAACAGCTCACGACACTTGGTCCTCCATCCTCCCTCTTTGGTATTTTCTCTATCTATATCTAACTGTACATGCTTAAAATACTTGGTGAAATTGCAAAGATCATGTGTGTTTCTGGGTCATCTGTGCATATGCTGGTTTATGGTTAATCGAGTTTGCGATTTGCAGCCCAATATAGAGATTTTTTCTCTTACATTACATGCCCACATGCGAATGTGTAACCTGTCGTATCCTATGAGCTAATGTTTGTTGATGATGATAGGGCATTTGCATTTGGAAAAGAGTGTTGTGATGCCATTCGTGTTACTGCTATTTGAGATGTGGATTCTTTGTCTATAGTAATGGTAGTTTCTTTTGCTAGCTTTCTATGTTACTATTTAGGCCAAGATTCTACATCTATGGTATTCTGGTTGTGAACTGTTGATGCTCTCTGCTTGTACTGTGTAATCTTCTTTCGTCAAATGAATTGGAATATGACGCTTTTGTAGAGTGGTAATTGCTCCTCGTTAATGCTTCTCTCCGTGTATCTTCCCATCTGTCTCAAACCTGTTAGCTATTGTTCCCTTAGTTGATGTCTTCTATGTTGAAAATTAGTAATATCTTGACAAGCCAGAAAGAAATTTGATGCATTTGACGAACATGAACCAACTAACCAAGTGTAGAAGACAAACTTAAGGATAATGTTAGACCTACTTCTACTTGAGCTTGCTGACAGATAATGGACTTTGTATATGCAACTTATCAATGGGGACTCATAAACTATTTAGTCCTAACTTATCACCTTTTATTAGTGATGGTATGTATGTAACTTTAATTTTTTAGCACCTTCCTTATCACCTTTTCTCCTTAATCTTTCACTTTTATATGTTCCCTTTTGTTACTATTTATAGTTAGTGGAATTTATAATTTACTCTTTCAATCAGTGGCAGTCAAAATGCATACTTTAAACCTGCAGATGGCAGTCAAAATGCATAAGATTCTATTTAAATCTGTGTGGCAGCAAGTTGAAATTTGTTAGCAGATTCTGTTTAAATATGTGGCAGCAAGTTGAAATTTGGAGCATAATGGCAGTCAAATTGTGTTTAAATGCTTTAAAATTTGGGATTAAGTATAACATCTGTGGGTATGACTAGAAAGGAACACTGCAAATGCATCAGATGTGTAGGAAATGTGGGTTATGACTCTAATTTCAGGATTTATTTGGAGCTTGTAAGAATGTACACCTTTTATATTGAAGTTTCAGCAAGAATGAGATGAGCATGAGATGATTTTTATTTTTCTTGAGGTTTTTTTTTCTTGATGCTTCTTCAAACTTTTAAAACTGGGGAAGCCTATGCTTCGTCTCTGAAATAAGTTGTTTGATTCTGCTTGCTCTCTGGAATAAGTTGTTTGATTTGATTATATGTTGTTTGATTAATTGATTGTGTACAGGAGCTGCTGCTTCCTGCTTGCTCTCTGAAGTCTGAAAACCTGCAGTTTGCTTCATCATTTTTTTGTTTGTTGACTAATTGACCAATGCATATGTATTTTAGTTGTCTCTTTTTGTTGACTTGGTGTCACTACCAAAGACATTTGCATGAAAAAATATGTGTTGTATGCAACTTTATATAATCAGTTTTAGAAGATGTATTTGAATGGATGATGATTTGGTGATGATTTGGTGTTTAGTATTTGGAACCGTAAACCGGAAAGAACCGAATCGGAACCAGTGTAGACCGAACCGTAAGGTTCTAGTAATAAATTTAAGTGGAACCGCACCGAACCGAACCGTTGATATATTCCAGTTTCGGTTCTAGTTTAGGGGTGGAACCGCACCGTGCCCACCCCTACACGTGTCCCTTCCAAAACATTTCTATTTTTTTCTTATTTTCTAATTTTTAAACGGAAAAAATTTGGACCGTTGATATGGAAATCAAACGGTCCGATTCAATTGCTACTTAGTGGGCTACAACGCGAGCCCCACCGCTTGAAATCTTGTCAATAGCGCACCCCCCACGTTCGTGTGTTATGCATGCGCCTGACGCAAAATATTTTATAACGTGGCCGACATCAACCTTGTATCACTCCTTTTTCAGGCGCTCGAGAGTCGAGCTTTGGACTTATGCCTGAGCTCTCTCATGGGCTCCTTCTCAGCCCAATTGCCTGAATGGGCTGGCACCACTTTGGGAGGGGATTGGCTTGCAAATGGGGCTTGTCCACAAGGCAAAAGAGCACGGTGGAAGTGCTCCAAGGGTACCTATAGTATTAAGTCATTGATATGACAATGTAAGAAAGAGAGAAAAAAATCTTAAAATTTCGTATACTAACAGTTGTGATAGTGTTTTATTTATTATTCATTTCTTTAGCACGCTTGGATTCAAGGTTAAATCATATGTGGAATCATCTGCAACGGATTTTATTTGTAAACTACACATATCAAGTAAGAACATGTTTATGTGCAGCAAATAAGAATCATTCTACATAACTTGTTTACTAGTGGTAGACAACGAATCTTGACTCGTATACACAAGAATAACAATTGTCATTGCTCAAGAACCAAAACACTAATCAATATCTTAAACATGGAGCTTTGGGTACAATTGCTAATTTGCTAGTATACAAGCAATTCAAAGGCTCTCGTAAAACAAATTTTCAATTATTAGTTACCCAATAACCAATGAGCATGACAACTGTACAAATTAATATCCAATGCAGAGATGCCATTTAGCATCCTAACAACTAACACATAAAATCGCAAAAATGTGAATTTTACCTTAAAACCTGTAATAACCTGTAATAAAAACAAAAAAAAATCAAGAATCATATCAATTAATGGAGCTAGAATGCAGAGAGTAAAGCCGACAATGTCATCAAACTTTGGATCAGGCAGTGTACAATTATGGATTAAGAAGCTAAAACTATTCTTGTTTAAGATAAGAATAAAGGTTAAGTGTAAAAATAGTGGGTGTTTGGTCTAGTGGTATGATTCTCGCTTTGGGTGCAAGAGGTTTAGGATAAATTACAATTTATCTTTTTTTTACAAACCACAATTTATTTTGGATAAATTACATAGTAGCTTCTCAAGTTTGAGGTCTATTACAACCATATACAACATCTTTAAAACATTTCACTTTCATACCTCACGTACTATTTTATTTCAAAATAATACCTCCGTTACATTTTCCATCCATTAATCCGTTAAGCGCTGACGTAGCTGCCACATTTGTGCCACGTGGTGTTAGATCCCACATCACCCAGGAGAGTGATCCTTATATGTATCTTCTCATCTCTACCTAGCACAAGGCCTTTTGGGAGCTCACTGGCTTCAGAGTTCATTGGAACTCCGAAGTTAAGCGAGTAGCGCACGAGAGCACTCCCATGATGGGTGACCCACTGGAAAGTTCACGTGTGAGTTCCCAGAAACAAAACTGTGAGGGCGTGGTCGGGGCCCAAAGCGGACAATATCGTGCTACGGTAGTAGAGCAGGCCCGAGATGTGGTGGACCCTGAGCCGGGATGTGTCGGTGGACCCTGAGCCGGGATGTGACACGTGGCAAAAAAATAATTTTTTTTAAAAAAATCTTGAATCTTCTCAACCCCCCCAAAAAAAAAAAGAAAGAAAGAAAAACTGAAAACCCAG
>JADOBS010300922.1:0-11336 GCA_015708375.1 Cydonia oblonga
ACAGGAAATTGAGGAAAAGCAAGAGTGTGGTGGTTCCGGTTGAGGCGAAAGCCGTGGATTCGGATTGGTGGGATAGTTTCTGGCACAAGAATTCTTCAACCCAAGCAGGTTTTACTTTCCACTGAGCTCACTCACTCTTCAGTTACTCTCGTAATTTCCTGCTTTTTTTTTTTTATTTTTATTTTTTTACTGGAAAATGTTGCATTCAAAGAGAAAAAGTGATGTGGGTTTTATTCAAAATTTGTTCTAGAATGTTAAAGTCCGTAAATTTATTCATAATTACAGCTCAAAATCTGTAAAATGTGGTTTTCAAGTCCGTAAATTTATTCATGAATTTGATCACTGAAATGGTAAGAATTCAGACCAGCGCCGCAAAATGCGCATGGTTATGCAGACGTGGGTTAGGCCAATTGTCTTCGGATTCCCCTCCCGTAAATTATTTTCCGGCGTGGTTATGCAGATGTGGGTTAGGCCAATTATCTTCGGATTCCCCTCCCGGAAATTAGAGCAGGTTTTTTTTTATACGAGTGATATTCTACTTTATAGTTTATACTAATCTGAGATGTGTGGAAGGGGATTCGAACTTGGATACATGAGGGAAGCACATTCCACTCTAGCCCACATCTGCGTAAATTTAGAGTAGTCTAGAATATATATCGTCATGTCAAAGAATGCAAGTGGTTGTGGTAATTTCTGGTGGTCGTTACAAGAAAACTAGCTCCCCTTAGTGTAAAAATGTCGATGTACTAAAAAAAAAAAAAACATTCGTAAAGGGCTTTAGCCTACTTCTGCGTAAATTAGAGTGATTTAGAATTTTATCGTCTTGTCAAAAAATGCAAGTGTGGTAAATTTCTGGTGGCCGTTACAAGAGAAGTAGCTATTGAATAAGTATATGAGAGTCTTAAAGGAGGGTGGTACAGTGGTAAATTTATTGCTAGACAGGAAATAGAGATTTTGGTTTGGAATCTGGAGTAGGGAAATTGTTGATATCTATTTTAGTAAAGATTTTTAAGAGTTGATTTTGGTTTTGAAGTGTCCGTGATAACAACTTTATTCTGCGTTTCCGATGAATTCACGTGTGTAGGTTCTTCAGTATCCAATGATGAGGAGGAAGGATTTAAGTTTTTCTTTAGGGTCTCGAAAAAGACTTTCGATTACATTTGTTCACTTGTAAGAGAGGACCTGGTGTCGAGGCCGCCATCAGGGCTCATCAACATAGAAGGAAGGCTTCTCAGTGTTGAGAAACAGGTTGCAATCGCCATGAGAAGGTTGGCATCCGGGGAGTCTCAAGTCTCAGTGGGGGCTGCATTTGGGGTCGGCCAGTCCACAGTTTCTCAGGTGACTTGGAGATTCATTGAAGCATTGGAAGAGCGCGCGAAGCACCATCTCAAGTGGCCTGATTCGCATAGAATGGAAGAGATTAAGTCTGAATTTGAAGCATCCTTTGGATTGCCAAATTGCTGTGGAGCCATAGATGGTACTCATATCATTATGACCCTACCTACGGTTCAAACATCAGATGATTGGTGTGACTCGAAGGAGAACTACAGCATGCTCTTGCAGGGAATTGTTGACCACGAGATGAGATTTCTTGACATTGTGACTGGTTGGCCTGGGGGCATGACTGCGTCTAGACTGTTGAAGTGTTCGGGGTTTTACAAGCTCTGTGAAGGCGGACAGCGTTTGAATGGAGATGTTAGAAGTTTATCTGGAGGAGTAGAGATTAGAGAGTACTTAGTTGGTGGGGCTGGCTATCCTCTGCTTCCTTGGCTGATAACTCCTTTTGAAAGCAATGGCCTTCCGCCTTCCGTTTCTCCTTTTAACGCCATGCATGAGGCTGCAAGGTCGCTGGCAGTAAGGGCATTCTTGCAGTTGAAGGGCACTTGGAGAATCCTCAGCAAGGTTATGTGGAGACCTGACAAACGAAAACTTCCAAGCATTATCTTGGTATGTTGTTTGCTTCACAATATAATCATTGACAGTGGAGATATATTGGACCCGGATGTTGCTTTATCCGGCCATCATGACTCAGGATATGGAGAACAGTGCTGTAAGCAAGTTGATCCAATGGGGAGGACATTGAGGGATAACTTGATCAAACACCGGGAGCACGGCAAGCAGACTGCTACACCAATGTGAATCTTGTTCTACCAGGTCTGGTCTAGACGAGTTCAATTTGGAAGCTTATAGCCTCCATCGAACAGGTGCTGCCTATAGGTACCTTTGGAGGAGAAACTAAAGCGTTTAGGCTTAAAGAATCTGTTCCCATTTTGCCTGGTTTTTCAGTGTCATTGGTTGTCAGGAAAAGCTTGTTTCTGCTGTCCTTTTTCCTTGAGCATGTATTATGGTTTGTACTATAGACTGCAAGTAACATGTAGAGCCGCAGAAAAAACTCGAGTGAAACCGAGCATATATCCCTCTCACCCTGTGGTGTAACAATTCACAGGACGAGTGGTACAAGGCGAGGGGGATGATCTCCCAGTTACATGTAAGGATCTCGCCGGATTCTGGAGAATGTCAGAATCTATACAATAACTTGTAACGCAGCAAGAATGTAAACACCAAACAACAGGATTCAATAAAAGATTTTATTTTCATACTCTGCTAGTTCTCTTTATGTAAAAGAAAAAAGAAAAAAACATGGAAAAAAAGCAAACCCCATCAGAGTGGGTTTCCTTTGAATAGAAGATGGGGCCTGAAATGTACAGCAGGATCTCAAAACTAATCCAAGACCCAATACTCTCTCTCAAATATGGCAAAACAAGTAGAGCTCTAAAAAGTTAAAAAAACGTATGGACAATGGGGCAAAACTAGTGCCTCATCATTTTACTGTAAACTAATGAAATTTTATTGCTTTAATCTCCCTTGGTTGGGGGCTGTATGCATGCACAGAAGGGCGATTTCTTCCGTTTCCCTTGGTTGACGGGTTTTCCCACGCCATAGAGGTAGTCACGTAGAAGAACGCTTTTCTTCCGCTCGATGATTCTAGCTGATCCTTTGCTGTCTTTTTCGCCATCGATTTTCAGAAGAAGAAACTGCAGTTTCTGAACCTGCAACTGCAACCGCCCAATGTTTTCCGACCCTCTTTTTGCTTGTTCAGAAAGTCTCCTCCTTCTCACGCTCCCACTTTCATCTGGTACTTCCCCAGAAGATCCGGCAGAGGACGGAGGATCATCTTCAACACTCTTCATCAACATTTGATTGGCATCAAACAACTTCGTAATGGCCTCTTTGGCTTCTTCCAGCTGCCCCTTTACGTTATCAAGTTCCATATTATTGCCCTTTTTGCTCTTCTCAGTAATCTCCACTTTTGTCTTCAGGTCTTCCACAGTAATTTGAAGGTTTGTCAACTTTTGCACATCGGAATCAAGTCTTTCTAGGATGCTTCTCTTGTTCCCTTCTTGACGGGGCTGCGTGAATCTCCTAGAGAGCTCTAATTTGTTAATACCCAATTCTTTCTCAACCAATGATTCAGAAGAGGGATGTCTTTTATTGTGCTCCTTTACTGCCTCCATCTGACTCTGGTCAGTTGGTACAGCGGCCGCCTTCTGGGACTTGCCAGCCATCAAATCAATGCTGCCATCCTGGTCAGTGGTCTCCCACAACTCAAGCATCTGAGCATCAGGCTCTATGGTTTCTCTTCTGCTTATCCCATAGGATGAACACTCTGATATCTGATCAAGAACAATGTCTTTTGTCAGAACTTCATTCCCTGATCCAGATATTTCACGCTTCTTCATAGCGTCACAAACCTGATTTGCAGAAACATGAGCTTCCTTTTCCACCACTGCCTTTTCAATAGCTTCAATTCTTCTTTGTAAATCCTGCAAGTCCAAAACACCATCTGATACTGTGGTTGTATGATCTCCATCCATTTGAGAGCTTTCAGCATGCAGAAGGGCATCCTGGATAAAGTGGGATACAAATATGTTATTTCAAATGATATCCACCATTGAACTATAAAACAAAGTCGTCATGTCTTAAGCTGAACAATCCATGTCCAACCAAATAAGCTTTAGACAGAAACCGGCTTACTTTCTGTAAAACTTGCCAGAGATAAACCAGGAATGTTGATGATAAAGCATGAGTTCAAATAATGGCTCGTGACATTTGAAACTTTCAATTTCCATAGGTAATATATAAACGGACATGAAAAGTTACCTTTGATTCTTCAGTGTCAAGTTTATGAGATCCGGTGTCTGCGAGTATATGCTTCTCAAGCGATGTTATACACTCCTTCAAAGAGATGACAGCTGGAATATATGCAGCCACCTGAGCTTGTAGCCCTCCATTTTTGTCTTCCAATGCACAAACTCTTTCTTTCAAAATTTTGTTCTCGATGCCTCTGGAATTGCTTCTGTCTTCGAGGATCTGACATGCTTCAATGAGCTCGCAAATCTTTCCTTCAAACAATGTTTCACGTATGTTGGAACTCTGCAGTTCGCCAAATAATGTGGCAGCCTGAAACAACCACATTTCTATCTCTTGTCTTTCCTTTTGCAGTTCATTGATCAAACCTTCCTCTTTGATTTTAGTTTTTTCAGCTTTTTGCTGCATTTTCTGCACTTCTGACTCCAACTCCTGATTCACTACACAAAGGTTGCCAGTCTCTTTGATATGAAGTTCATTGTCTGCAGAGAGTTTGAGAATCTGCTTCTCTTGATCTTGTAGTACCACCTTAGCCTCACCATACTTACCATTCATGTCCTCCACTAACGCATGCAACTCTTGCCTCTCATTCTGTAGCACACTGATGGCCTGATGTACTTCCAAAAGCTCATTTTCTTTATGGTACAACGCATCCTTTGCATTTGCAATTTCACCATTCAATTGATCATTAACAGATTTAACTAACTCCAGCTCATTCTCGGACTTATTCAATGACTCCTTGAGCTGTAAATTGTCCATCCGTGTATCTTCTAACTTCCCCTCCAATATCCTTACCTTATCTTCCAGGTCATTCTTTCCAAGATGAAGTTTATCTAAATAGTCAGTGAGCTCTTCCAGTTCCAGCAGCTTTCTTGAAATAAAATCTTTGAGAACAAGTGAAAAGTTATTGTGATATATTGTTTCACCAAACAGGACACATTTCTCCTCTTCGAGGTCACGATTCTCTTCCCACAAATTCGATACCATCTTTGTCAAAGCTCCTTTCTCTACAAGCATCTTGCCATTCTCTTCCAATACATCGTTGTATGCACTTTGCAAGTCCAAGAACTGCTCATGCAGATCATCTATTTCAGTCCTCAACACTTGCTCTCTGTGGTCTCCCTCCACTACTTTCAACTTCAATTCTTCATTCTTCTCCTCAAGTCTTTGGGCCCCACTCTGTAACACCACGAGCTTCTCAGACTGATTCTTGAACTCTCCGTCCAGGGTGTTTCTTTCTCTCATAAGATTTGCTGCCTCTAGTTTTAGTTGGTCAATCATTTCTATGAGAACTGACTTCTCAATAACCAACTGCTGATTTTGATCACAAGTTTCAGAGAGAGAATTTTGCGTCTCTTGAAGTTTGACAAGAATGTTGTTAAGAAGTGTTTCGTCTTGCTCAACCTCTCCTGCACAACTGAGGTTTGCCCCGACGTCAAGAGTCTTCAACACCTGATACAGCCCCATTCTCAGGACTTTCGTTTGCAAAAGGAAAGATTTAATCTCCACCTGTTGCTCAAGATTTCCATGCTCTAGGACAGAAATCTGTTTCTCTGACATTTTGGATGCCTCCAACAGCTTTTGACGCTCAACCATGAGGGACGAGATCTTTTCTTCCAGATCTTTTATGCATTTCTGCAAGACAAAGATTTCAATCTGCGCGTTCACAGCTTTGTCTTGTTCCACTTCATAGTCTTTCTTCATGCACATGCCTTCTGCTTGGAGACGAGAGATCTGCAATCCCATACCAGCCATCTGGGTTTCACTCAACTGAACAAAACTGGCATGTTTTTGTTTCTCAGAATCCAAGAAAACATGTAGCTCTTCCACTTTACGAAGCGCGGATTCTCTCTCTTTCTCAAGAGCAGAGAGTTTCTCTTCTATTTCTGTGTATCCTTTTTCCAGACCTGCCAGTCTTTGCTGAGTAGCGCCCAACTCAGAAACTACATTTTCTCTCTCCTTGGTCAGACCAGACTTCTCGTTATCAAGCAATAGACAGGACTCTTCTAAGCTCTTTGATTTTACCCTCAAGCCTTCAAGTTCAGCATTTGCATCACAAAGGGAGTTCTCCAAAATTGTGTTATTCTCCGATGATTTCTTCAAATTCTCGGTCATAATTTGTAACTGGGAAAGGAGGGCGGCATTTTCAGCAGCAATTGTACCTTTTTCTTCCAGATGAGATTGACATGATTCTTCCAACTCCTTTACCTTCCCTCTAACACCTTCTAACTCAAGGTTCAAATCAGAAAGGGAATTCTCCAAAAGAACATTTTTCTCCATAAGTTTCTGCATGATTTCCAACTTTTCTAACAGTGCCGCTTTCTCACTTCTATCAGCCTCACACATCTGTTCTAGCTGTAATTTTTCACCCTGCAGTTCCTTCACAGATGACGCAAGGCACTCTGGATTCAAGCCAACTGACTCTACCTGCTCTAGCATAACTTGGTGTTTCTTGTTCAAGCCATTGAGTTCCTCTTTCAGGCAGTATATCTCTTGCTGGAGAGCATTTCTTTGGTCTACTTGGAGTCCGAGTTCCTCTTCAAGTTTCCTAATTGTCTCCCTCAAGATTAAGATCTCATCTTGCAGATTTTTTATTGACATGGATGAAGACAGATTGAGCTCACTCAGCCTCTTGTTTTCCTCCTTAGAATTCTGGACTTCGTCCTCCAAAACCTGATTACGCATTTCCACGTCCTTCATAATTAAAGCTCCATTCTGAAGTTCAGAATACATAGATCTAAGTTCCTCCTGGGATTCAGAATGCAAATGCTGCAGTGTCTGGAAAGCAGTTTCAGCCTCCATGAATCGCAAACGCTCTTCTCGTATGGAAGTCCAGAGTCTGCCCAACTCCTTCTGCTTCTCGGTCAGTTCTTCACCCTGAGATTCCATTTTCTGCACCAAAGACTCTAACTCAGATCGGAGCGTCTGATTTGATTGTGCCAGCAGAATACACTTTTCTTCAGAACCCTTTAACTTTGCAATCCCATCATCTATTTCAGAGTGTAGCCGTTGGGCCTCCTCTTGGGCACTAGCTATCTTATGCTCCAGGGTAGATATGGTTTCCAAGTACTGCTGGTACTGGAGAGCAGCAGCTTCCTTCTCTTCATTTAACTTGGCAATTGCTTGCTTCAAGGTTTCAACTCCACCTTCGGCTTTAACAGCTCGCTCATTAATTCTTCTTGTATCCTCCTCAATATGCAGTATTTTTTCCTTCAGATTTGATATCATTTCTAGACATTGTTGATATTGTGCAAGTGCGGCTTCTTTTTCAGCTACGACCTTTGCAAGATCTTGCTTTAGAGTTCCAGCTTCAGTTTCAACTTTACTTGCGCGATCATTGAGCTCTGTAGCATCCTTTTGGGCACAAGAGATACTGTCCTCCAGATTAGTGATTTTCTCCAAACACTGCTGATACTGCAGAAGGCTAGCATCCCTTTCAGACTCTAATTTAGCAAGTGCTTCCTTCGAAGCTTGAACTTCAGCTTCAGCTTTACTGGCTCGCTCGTTCAGTCCCCTGGAATCCTCATGTGCACGAGTGACTTCAGACTCCAGATTATTTAACCTCTCTAAACACTGTTGGTACTGAAGTAGGCCAGCTTCCTTTTCGGCTTCTAATTTAGCAAGGGCCTCCTTCAAGTTTGAAATTTCTGTCTCTGCTTTACCCAGTCGATCAGACTCGGATAATGATCGAGCCTTGACGTTATGGGTCTCATTGTCCTGCATGCTGTGGTCTTTTTCTTCTTCATCATGAAAATTGAGACCTTTTTTCGCCCTTCCTTCTCCAGACCCAAATAGATCATTCAGCTGTTTCAAGCCCATTCTGCTTGTTCCAGAGTCGGATTCATCGGTATAAGCTCCATTCTTTTTTACACCGAGGAAATGGGATGAGGAGATTCCCGGAGCATCTTTTTGCAATTCATCAAGGTCTGAGAATGCCCGCATTGGGTGTGGCATCTCAGGTGTACGGGGATCAGCCTCACTAGCAGAGGAACCTGCAGGTGAATCATCTCCCATTGCAAAGGGAACTTGGTTGGGAAATGCTTCTGCCATGGTTCGATGAGCCTGGCGCAGCGCTCCAGTTGCATGATCATATCTCTCAGCTAATGCACGGTATGCCCGATAGAACTCTTCTACCAATTTCATTAATTCTGGGCGCTGTTTATAGTACATCTCTGCCCTCCTAGCAAAGGAATCGGCATCCAATTCAATGAGCTTGATCATGTGTTTGACTTTGGCATCCATATCTGTTCAAGAAGTTAAAACATAATTAACTCTATATACATCAAATACATAGAAGAGAGGAGGAGGGAGAGAGAACAATATTGCTGTTATGAACAGAAAATCGAAAAGATAAAATCACAACTGGGAAGATGCACGAAATCAAACTGCGAGTATTGTGATCATCTTGTTGAAAAATCAGGATCACTGCAGTTTACAAGCCCGGTACTACCACACTGACATCTCATCGAGAAGTCAACAACAGAAATTGGGAATCTACCAACATACATATGTACACTATTCAAACTAACTTAAATAAAGTCCGAGTTCCACTTCTTAGCCATCCAATATTCCATATTTGATGATGTAACAGTTTTGGAAAAGAGAATTCGTTATTCATTATGAACATTTCTTGATAGGATTAAGTAAAAATCATGTCACAATATGCAATGCAGTTGACATAAAAAAACTTATGATGTCCGGCGAGAGCATTGCTTCACTCCACATATACGAGAAACACAGCAAACCAAACCAGTTATATGATGTATACCTGTAAGATTTTCCTGAAGCCATCTTGAATTCTTCGGGCTTATGTGGCTGTCCCACCACCAAGAATACTTGCGTCTAGAGTCTGCCTGCGACGCGGTAGCCATAACTCTGGCCAATAACAGCACCACCTTCGCTACTGATTTTGTTTTCGATCCACAAACGAATAAAAAGCAAAACCAAGATGAATAAACTCAACAAGGGGCCTGATAACTAGGCTCTAAACCACCAGAATTCAGTAATTCTCGGTAGGATGAAGCTTCGTATACTCTAACTTCTCACACGATCACGCCTAATCACCAAAATCCACAATTAAAACCAGATTGATTAGAATATAAAACAACATGGTGGGTGAGATCAGATTCTCAAGAGCATGTAATAAACAAGAAAGATCACCAAAAGCAAGCAATTACCTGATCAGTAAAACTCCGGTCCGAAATCATATGCTAAAATTGACTGATATGAACTAATATTCTACAAAAATACCTGATCAGAGACAAACCCAAAAGACAGATGGTCAGAATTTAGTAAAAAATCAACAAATTCACAAGCTTAATAGAATCACCAGATTTTAAAGCAAAAAACTTCGGTGATCATCCATGACAATTAAAAACCAACCCAATTCCATTAAAAAAATTACAGGAAAAAAAAAAGGATCAAACTTTTAATTACCCAGAAACCAAAAATTAAAAATTTAGTTAAACAGAGTCATGGGTAGGAGGATCAAGCCCAAACAAACCACAAAACGCATTCTTCCATGAAGATACACACAATGGCATGATTTTCTCAGCAGGAAAAAAAAGGATCAAACAAAATTACCCAGAAGCAAAAAGGATCAATCAAAACAACTTCTCTTCTTCCTTAATCTGCGTTCGTGAATAGCAACAGCAGCAGCCAAAAAAAAGCACTTCCCGTACCAGCTGCTTTTGCTTTACTCTTTTCTCACCCCATGGTTGTTAGACCGCTACGTCTCCGTCTCAGAAATTGCTTCCTCTGTTTTCTCTCTCTCACTGCGCTCTGCTTTTGCCTTTTATACTGTGGTTTTTCTACTGTTTAAAGAGGAAGTAAAACAAAGATGAAAGTTGGTGGAGAGGCCGGAAACAATAAAAACAGCGACTGCAAAACAAACGGTAAAAGCCAAAGTTAACGCTTTTCTAATCCATTATTTTTCGGATTTTTGTTTCCAATTTCGGTTTTTTTTTTGGATTTTTTCACTTTGATTTTGGAAAAATCTTTAGAGCATATGCACTTCTTTCTCTGATGGTAAAACCCCCCAAAACCCACTGATTCTCAAGAGAATGACTAAAATGCCCTTGCAGTCACAAAATCAAAAATGTTTTTTTTCCTGGGGTTTTTGTTGATGTTTGACTATGATTTTGTGCATGTTTTTACAGCATGAGAATATTAAGGAGATTCTCTTTAAGTGTGATTTTTTTTGTGGATTTTTTGTTATCGGACAATTTAACGTCAATTGTCATACCAATATTATAAAATATCGTGCAAAAAACATGAATTAACAGAGGTCCATAAATAATCTTGATTTTAAAAGAATATCCTTAACATTTTTCTACCAAATTATCACGAGGCTTCCATATTTATTTTATTATTTTATTGTTCTTTTGCTTCTATCACACACATCTTAGTTGTCTCCTTGATTAGAAAAGGGATTTTAGATATGGCTATGAGTCCCCATTGGGTATTAAAAATTCTAGACCAAGACAAAACGATGGTTGGATCTGACCATCCGTATCATCCTTATTTCATATTATATACTATGTGGCAATTAAGTTGTTTAATAAGCAATATAAATTTTAGACCAAAGTAATTTTCATAAATTAAATTTTAACCGAATCTGCTGACTATAAACAGCATAAATACAATTTTATTTGCTTAATGAGACTATTGCATTATCTTTACGTACGGTGGGATTTGAAGAATATATGACTACTTTAAGGATATCAAATTCAGAAATTTGGTCATTTCATTCTTACAAATTATTATGCGCGTCAATTTTTAGATTTTAGTGTAAGAGTTGCCAAACAATGTAAAAAAAGGGATTTTCATGCTTAAACTTCCAACTTTTAGCTCACTCCCGACTTTTTTCGTCAAACTCAAAACACAAGTTGGAATTCTGGTATTATTAAGATCATATATTATAATTTTTCTTTTACAAATGATGGTATTGGTGAGTTAAATTATTAAATGTGAGTGAAAATGGAGGATCATTAGGGATCGAACATGCACTAAGATGAATATGTATTGTTATTTTTCCTTGCATATTTGGAAAGAAAAAACAAAGCTGCCTTAAATAAATACATAGGTGCATATATAGAATCTCATATGATACACATATTTTCCATCCTTAAATGATTAAATCTACCCACAAACGGGGAAAGGGGGAGGGGGGGGGGGGGTAGGTTAGC
>JADOBS010300923.1:0-11337 GCA_015708375.1 Cydonia oblonga
TTTTTACCCCACACACACACACACACACACATATATATATATATATATATATATATATATATATATATATAATTCGACCTACTGCATATACATTCCCCATTTAATCATCGTAGGTGCTTTTACGTAGAGTAGTACATTTGGCCACCATCCATTGTTGAGAGTATTATCCCGCGTCAAAAGATCTTGATGAGCATTTTCATTCATTACCAATTAATTTTACGGTGGATGCTAATAATTTTAATATAATACCAAAGTAGGCTGGAAAAGAATGTTGAAAGTACAAAAAAGAATGTATTTAACATATATTTTGTAATAAGATAGATTACATGTTTTGGTATGTACATGCATGTAATGAACATCCTGAGTTCATCTTAACATGTTTACTTATTTAAAATAGAGAAAGTCATGAATCAAAGAAGGAAAAGAATGAATGAGTTGCCCCTTAGTTGAAATGATTTATGATTTGTCAATAATTGGATTACAGTTTTACTGTAACCGCAACATTTTTCAAAAATTCAAATGTGTGTTGATACATGAAAGTCATGAAACAGAATAATTCAAAGGGAAAGATAAACACATTATTTTTAGCCTTTTATATACTCATGTTTGATCACGACCGTTGATTTTGTTTGACTTATTCAATTTAGTATGGTAGAAAAGAAAAAAAAAAGAAAAGAAATGTGTGAGAAGCTAAAAAGGGTGTGAGTAAATTGTGAGGATGTGATGGCTAAACTGTAAAAGAGTTCCATATTGGTGAACGAAAAAACTTTGCAAGGGCTTATAAGAGGTTGGGCCACTCCCCATATTACCAATTGGTTTTACGGTTTAACCTCAATTTTCTTCATGATATCATAGCAAGTTGGCCTACGTGTGAAGTCCAATGCCCACACATGTTTCACGCCACCCAATTTGTGTTGTCCATGTGTTTGGTTTGAAACTGTGTTAGCATGAATTTTAGCCAATTAATATCCAAGATCAAAATATATTTAGGGTTTACTTGATCCCATTCCAAGTAAAAACAAATGCGCGCCAAGATGAATTTTAGCCAACTAATTTGGGTTTATCCAAGATTAATAACACATCCCAATGTTTTACTTGGTACTAACTTTATTGACTTAATTAATTAACCTCATGTTGTAACAGGAAAGTTCAATTCAAAATATGAGTCTTTATACATAGAGAATTGGCACCACCGTTGTCTTCTCTAGCTATGAAGTTATGGCACATATACAATTCCTAGCGTTGTCTTGAATATTGTCGATTTCCTCCTCTCTTGTTTCTTGTTGTTCATGCGATCATCAATGCACCCTTATCTAAACTTCCACATAAATTTCTTTCACCATAGGAGTCCATACATAAATAACACATCACTGACACTAGATCCTAGATGCCGCATAACAATATATGTATATATGTGTATTGTTCAATGCGTATATATGCTCTCATTGTCTCTTGTACATATGTTACCAGTGACCGATCCAAAAAATATCATTGGGGGTCTATACAAATTTTTTTTTTTGGTATAGCATGAAAATTGGTATTTTATTGAGCTTTAGTAGGCCGAGGTCATTTGGTAAGTCATACTGCACGCTTGTTGATAGATACCAATAGCTTCCGAACGAGCATGTCGACTGATGTCAATAGCTTTTGAGCAAGCATGACTACAAATGCCAACATATGCCAAGTGGCCTATCGAAAGATGCTCATGGCAAAGCATACAAATGCATGAGGCTAGCGACTACTTTTCCCAATGCCCATAGAAGCAATTCGTTGAACAATTGGACGACATTTTTCAACGAGATCCCAAATTTTCAAAGAGTAGCATCCAGTTCTACTATGAAGAATTTCTGAGTTTAGGGAGTCAGCTGACCCACCTTGTTCCAAAGTGGATCCGCCTCTGTATGTTATTTTGGTGACTCCATATATATATTGTATGATCAAATCACCCTCAATGATCATTTGCCATGATTTGATTATTATCTTCTTCTTTTTTTTCTTTCGTCTGTGAATATATGTGTGCATAAGCTTTCTCAAAACGTTCCCATACACCTTTTTATCGCATTGCATCATGTCTGAGTTTTCTTAGTTCTAAAATAGGAAGGCCATGGTAATTCTCCATGTTCTCACAGGTCCTAACTCTTTATGGTTCACAACAAGAAAATCTCCCCCATATCTAGAAGAGGACCACATTGAGGGCAACTCAATATATCATAAAACCCTACTACTCATACATATCCATCCACACCATACATGATAAATGTTAAATAGTCTTATCGGTGGCTAGACTCGACTCTCTAGTGTGATTTCGACTCCTTTGAATTTCTTTATCGGTACGTTGGATGCGATTGAATTCCCGACCTATCGTAGAGTGAACGGTACAGTCGAAAACAAATGGAAAAAAACCTAAGAGACTTTTGGTAAAAATGGTACTATATATAGCCCTTTGTTGACATTCCTACGAAAAGGAACCCTAGCTATGAACATCTAGTAATGTGATTCAACGGAAAGGAAAATTAAAGTGAATTTGGTTTTGTTCAATACCCCAATTTAGTTGATAGGACTCCAGGGAATTTCCTAACGGTTCAAATTGATCTTACCATTCGTTGTATATATACTAGAAATGTTTTCACGAAACGTTCAACCCTTTGTAAAACCAGAAACGAGACAGCTTTGAATTGTTTAGCTAAGAAGGGAAAATAAAGTAGTTTAGTTCATAGATGATAACCTCTCCAATACCACTTTAGGTGTAAGTATCGATTAACATATATGTGTGTGTGTGTGTGTGTGTGTGTGTGTGTGTGTGTGTGTGTAATGAGGGTGAGTCGGTGGCACCATTTTTTTACACAACTTTTGATACATGTTTTTGTAGGGCCCACTACACAATGTATTTGTAACGATCTTAACAGTCTATCTTTTAGAATATTATTCATAGATCATCACATCATTCATAGATCATACTTGCAAAAAATTAGACAAATCCATAACCATTAAGACATCCATTAATTTGTAGTGAAAAAAATGGATCAATTCTACAAAGAAACTCTAAATCCTTAATCCAACGATCTTTTCAGATTTGGGTGATTTTTGGTATACATGATCTTTGAGGGAAGACCTAAAAGATAGAATGTTAGAATCGTTTAAATATTACAAAGTTGGCTGACCAAAAACATGTGTAAAAAATTATGTAAAAAGAATGGTGTCACTGATCTATCCCCATATGTAATAACGTAGTAATTAAGTTAATTTTCCGTATACATATCTAAACACATTTGAAATATTGATAAGTAAATCCAACTCCAAGTCCAAGTCTAATGAAACTAATTATATTCTGTCCAAGGGCAAAGGGACCACAAAAGCAACAAAACATTTCTTTCAAATGATGTTGAGAGGTTCATGTCTTCAATGCAAGACCTAATACCATAAATGCATCATAGATTCATAATTTCATAGTCCATTGCAGTTCACCCTCTTTTTCACTTCTTTTAAGGGTTCTTCTATTTTTAATTCATGGTTTTTATTAATTTATGAACTAACCACTAGTAAATATAAGTTTCTTAAAAATCGTATGAGGTAATTAATAGCTTTTAGTTGCGCTGAGGTCCTGTGTTGAGTTCCCCCTTCCCCAATATCACATGTTTAGAAATAAAAATAAGCACCTCATGTCCTCATCTTAAAGTTTAAGAGCCCTAGCCATTAAACTACAGTTTTGTGGTATTCTTCTTTACTTGTAAGTAAGAGATCTTAGATTCAAATTTCATGAATGACGAGTTCAAAATTGAATTTTCTCCCAACCTTTAGTGTGTTTATTAAAAAAAAAAATGCAATCAACATAAAAAAAATAAACATTTGTCCAATGAATATCCACCTAGCTAAAACGGTTGCTTTGGACAACTTTAAGTGATACACTTAGTAACCAATGGGTCACTCTTTCAATAGCTTACCAAATTTAGCTAAACGATATGCCGAAGTCTAAGCCTTGCTACATGGCAGCTAGCAATGATATATGTACAATGTAGTATGAATTATAGACCTTATCATTGATCTTTTTATGCTTGCTAGTGTTGCAAGGCTTGTATACACCTTAAGTTATTAAGTTCAATTATTGATGTTCTACAAAACTACCGCATTAGAGGTTGGATTAATTGTAGTAGTGGTTCCAGAACTTTACTCCTAGTTTAATTTTCATCTCCGAATTCTCATATTAGTTTCTTTAGTCCTCAAACTTAACAATGTGTAGCACCATTGGTCATTTTTACTAACACCGTCTTTTTTTCCGTTAAATCTAGGAATGTATTGGGAACTTCAACATAAAACTAAAATAAATAATAAAAGAAGCTAAAAAAGCAAATAAAAATTTATAAATTAATATCTAATACTTAAAATAAAATGAAAATAAACTATTAAAGTACAAAATGAAAATGGTTGAAACTATGAAAAAAATTTCTCTGTATTCAATTTTCTTACACCAAAAAAAAAAATCTGATTTCTTTGAAGGTTTTCTTATCTCTTTTTTTTTTGCATTTTAAAAGTCATTTGTAGTGATGTGGGATGAAGTTCCTAATAAACCCCTAGACGGTGTTAGTGAAAATGACTAATGGTACAACACATTGTTAAGTTCGATGACTAAAAAAACTAATATGAGAGTTCAAAAATTAAAATTAAACTAAAGTTCGGAGACCATTTTACAATTAAGCCTTACTTATCTCTATGTTAGGGATTTGATTTTAGCTTGGCTGCGATCTCTGCCTCCATGGCGGTGCTTACCCCGTCATCGACAACGATGGCAGCTCCTCATGGCTTGATCTTATGGTTGTGATCGGAGGAATACTTCATATATTTGTCTAAATATTGTTAATGCATCCTCTCTTGTATTTGTATTATCGTTGGCTAGTGGCCCTTTGATGCCAAATTATGAATGAAATTACCTTTTGATAGAAAATAAAACAAAACGAACTATGAGAAAAACGCTTTTAATTTCAAAAATGATGGCATGTCTTCTTTAATTGGTTTCTGTAAGTCGTTACTAATCCTTAATTACTTTTAACTTGTAAGAGTGATATAGGTTATACATTATACTTGTAAATGTCACCACTCTCCACTAGAATTTTATCGACGCCATGTTTAGTTTGGTTAAACATTTCACGACATAAAAAAAGTTTGAACTCTGAATCTTATTTTTACCATTAAAAAGAGAAATACTGCTAGCTATCTGATTAAGAATCAGCTAGTGTCGCATGTAGAATTTAGAGCACTTATTTGAAAAGAACCATGTTTCCTTTTTGTTTTTTGTTTTCTTGAAAACATTCAAAGCAAAAGCCTTGCACCTCAAAACAAGAATGTAACTGAAAAGAGATGAGAGAAAGTGAGAGGTTATGTTGGATTAAAGCTGGTGGTCCTTCTCAAAGGCATATAGTCCCCACTTGTTACTAAAGGTTTCACTCATTAGCACAACCACTCCAACGTTAATTCCTTTGTCATGGGCAGGTATTTGATTCCCACTTCCCATGTTTAGAAATACTTACTTGACGTTAATGTAATTTACATATGCATAAATTATATGTGTACGACGTTAATTAGTTCTTTATCAGAGAACATGACACTACCCCTGTTCAAATGAAGGGTGACATGTGTAATAAACTCATGGATGGCCAGGATTGATCCTGCAAATTGAAATCCTCCCATAAGATCGCAAACATGACATAGCCCTGTTTCAATGAAGGGAGACATGTAATTATCAGTATTCATATTTTTCCTTTATGAAAATGTTTGGGAAATCAAATTTTTAGACCATCTTTTGTAAATTATATGATATGGTGGTCGATGGTTAGACTCATTTTTAAAGAAATTCAACCATCAACTACCACATCATGTGGTTTACAAAATAGGGGGTGTGCTATTCACACCCTTTTTTACTTCTTTTTTTTTCACACTCCTTATTAATTTCTGTCATTTGATATTTTTCAATTCATCCAATCCGACGACTGAAAATTAAAAAAATGTGAAAGAAATAAAAAAATGATATATGAATATCACACCGCTACAAAATATGGCCTAAAAAATTAATCTCCCGAACATATCTTTTGCTTTTCGAATCCACAGTCCGAAGGACAATCATGATTGCATTTTTTTTCTTTTGGGTGGTCTGGAATACAATTATTGTTTCCTTTTCCAATTTCATGCTCACTTTCTTTCAAAATTATTGAGTTGCAACTTTGGAATTTTCTACTATCCACGTTGCGCAATAAAGAATGTAAAAAATGGTATCGCGAACAAGTTTTTCTTTGTCAATTTTTAGCTTCCTATACGAAGTTTTAAGTTGGAATTGTTAGCTTCATGTACATATACATTGTTATTTTTTTTAAACAAACTTAAGTTTCTAGTGTTAACTTATTGTCTAACATTGTTAAAAATGAATTATCTTCTTACCCAACTGATGCAGCTACAAGACAAGATGCATTTCACATGAGGAATTACCTTGGCTCCAATGAATGAGGAGTTCTTCCTCAATTCACTGTGTGACTGACTTACAAAACTTCATGTTTATAGTCTAAATGTTCATATTATAAGTCACTATATAAAGATCATCTTTACAAAAAATTGATTAAAATTGAGATTGTTTAGTTGTCGAATTATATAAAAATAGATGATGGATTCGGTAAAAGAATACGAACCGTCTATGTATTTGCTACAATTAATTAACCAAACAATTTTAATTTTAATTGATATTTTTGTACAAATGGTATTTACAGAGTAATTTATAATACAAGTGATTGCGATTATAAGTACAAAATTTTGTTGAATATCATTCATCATTCAAAAGATCTTGTTAGAAAATCAAATTGGACAATTTAGGGCCTCAAATTTTCCCAGTTTTGACCTTCCAAAAGATCTTGTATACGTAGTTAAGTTGGTCCAATTAGTCATTGAAAAGTTAATTGGCTCTAATACAAATTGTTAGGCTATTTCTTTTTGCGTAATTGAGCCCTAATAATTAGGTGCAACGGCTAGTTCCACGATAGTAAGGCCCTTCTCAATGGATTTTGCTCACACAAAGTTATATGACCAACCACAAAAACTAACCAGACCAAACCACAAAAAGAAGAGATTTTGTTGTATAAGCTAACTAACTTGTGACCACAATTCATGCAAAAGACAAAAGAGGCACCCAACTTATGTTGGGGTACTTGGGGAAAGAAAGCTTCAATAAGCTAACTAATTAGTTTATGAAGAGTATCTTTTTTTTTCGGGCTTTGGCCTGTTTGTCAGGACAGTACGTTCACTTCTCTATATCTGAATTCGATTCGCCCTCTTATAGATTTTTTTTTTGGGCAATGCCCTCCTATAGATTAGATAATTTAGAATATCACGTTGGAAATTTTCTGCTCATAACTCATGTTCACAATGGCTGCAGCATGAATCAAGTAAAATTTGGCCAAAATCAATTCAAATAATATCATTCATCATCAAAAGTTTACTTAATGCTTACAAATTTACAAGCAACCTATCTGTCTTACAAACTCAAAAGCTCGGCATGAGCACGAAGATGACCGTATTATCATTGCCACGACTCATGGTGATGGAACGAAAAAAATTCTTGGAAACATATACGAATATATGATACATAAAATGCACTTACATGCGAAAAATGTTGTACAGAAGGCGATTCCCTGCTGTCTTGACAACAAACTATTTTGTCACCAAGTTGGAATGAGTAACTACGGCTGGCAGGCTGTTAACACAAATGAAGAAACGGTTCCTGTTTTATATGCTGCTGGTAGAACGTGATGAACGACTTCTGCTTCCTCGACCAGAACGACCTTTCCTTAACATGGCTTCAAAGTTTTGAAAGCATTGCAACGATCTAACCTGTACATGTTATATGTGTGGGGGTGGGGCAAAAGGGGAAGGAATATTCAGCTATGCAAGTAGTAATGCAGGAACATAAAGGTAAACAAAGTAAGAGCAAACCACCACAGGTAGAGAGGTCACCTTCCAACGACTTTTCTGACCAAGAGTGTTATATATAAATTCCAGCCTTAATATTATTTGCCTAAATGCAGGTCTTTTAGCTGGATTCTCGTTCCAGCACTCCTCAATCAACCTGTGAGCAGGTAGTACATTGACAAGATTAGCCTAGTTTTTATGAACCTAAAATACACAGAGGTAAACATACAAGTTTTTATGAAGAAAAGTGAATTTTGATTTGCATCCCAAAATCATAGCTCTCTCTCTCTCTGAAAGAACTACACAAAACAGAATGGTAAAGAAGTTGACAAATATGTGACGGTCAAAAGTCATGACAAAATCTCACCAGTTGAACATTAATTTTTAATGGATAAGTTGTAGAAAGTTGTTCTTAGAAAGATATAGCACTTACTCTCTAAGACCATGTCTATAAAGCTTTTCTGGAGCTCTAAAAGGTGGGCGCTCTTTTGCAACATATGCTTTTGGAACTTCATTATCTTGCTGGGCAGCAAATGGTAGGCAGTTTTCTATCATCTACAAACAGTATCTTACAAAGTCATGAATGAAGCCTGATACATCAACTGATTGGTACGAACTACTTGGCATTTGATATTATGTTCTTCTGTCAATAACTTATTACTAAAAACAAACGTTTACTTAGATAAGGGTACACACTAAGATGGCATACCAAGAACTTTATAAATACAGTTGGTCCAGTATTTAGAAATGAGTCATATTTACCTCTTGTAGAATTAGAGCAAAAGAGAATACATCCACTTTGGTATCATATTCTTCGTTCTTGAAAACCTCAGGAGCTATGTATCGACCTGTCAATCAAATTAACACATTCCGTCGATTGTAGATTTATTAAGGGCTTAGGCAAAGGAAAACTATGAGGTTTTCTTGGCTAGGATCTATAAAACGTATTAGCTACAACGGTTTATTCCCAGAAGAAAATACTCACATGAAGTGTCTTGACAAATCAAAGGCCTATCCTCTTTAACTGTCAGCAACTTGCTAACTCCAAAATCTGCAACTTTCAGGTGCCCAGAATCATCCCGCAATATGTTCCTGTTATCTTACACGTGAGCAACATAAAAATAAGATGCCGACTGTTCCACGCTATTATGAGAAACAAGGATTCATTTTTTGGTAGTTCAATGCCAATATCAACATATGCTTTGCTCAGCAAAATAAGGAAAAAGAAGAGGGGTAGAACATTCGGTCTTTTGGATCACGTAAGTGCAAAGTGGAATGGGACTTTGACATGGGTTCAATTCTTGCCAAGAAAAAGAAAAGGCAACGAAGAAGAAGAAGAAACTTACGAAGGCTCAAGATCCCGATGAATTATAGCTTCTGGCTTATTCTCATGCAAATAACTCATTCCCCTGCAAGATATCAAAAGATAGGTGGTGAGGAAAAATATCCAAGTACAATACATAATCTTACTCTCACAACAAGAATCAAGCAACCAACTTTTCTTGTTTTATAGCTATTATTAGTCAAGCATTGATTAGTACATAGTCTCTCTTCATTTGTTAGCTAAACAAATTCGGAACAAGATAAGCAAGGCCAATTCAAAGTAGTACCATACCTTGCAATATCGAGTGCAAACTTTACAGCTGTAATTGGTTTTAGTGCTCCCATTTTTTTCAAAAATGCACGAAGGTCTCCCTGCAATCAAAAGACAGAAGAATAAAGATTTAAGATCTAAAGAAAAATCTAAATTGCACTGGTTTCTAAGCTATAAACTAACTATTTTCCTCTCAATTTTCAATGGAACTGAACAGAGTAAAATGCTCTATGAGTGTTATTGTTCAAACAACCATGTCACTAACAATGTCATGCCTATTTGATTCTGGAATTTTCAATGAAACCCTAAAACTAAATTTGACAATTAACATATGCAAAAAAGGGTGGCATTCTAAAGAGTATCATATTCCACTCCACACTATAACATAGGAACTTCAACTTTTACTAGTAAACATTACGAAATAGACTCTTCGCACTATTTCAAAATACAGAGAGATGCAACGGCCAGAAATACAAAATAAAGAATAAGAAGGCCAAATATAAGCACAAAATAAACAAAACACGGGAATGGTAAGAACTTAGGAAACTATAAACCATGGCATTAATAATCCCTGTTAAGAAGACCAATGGAATGGGAAAATACCTTAGGCAAATATTCTGTTACAATCATCATTGGACTGCTTTGAGTCACTGCACCTAAAAATTGGACTACATTTGGATGTCGTATCTTTTGAAGCAATGCAAGCTCATCCCTGAATGCCTTCCTGAAGAAAGACCAAATTGACCTATAAATTCAAAGACCATAAAACAAGGAAATCACGAATTGGAAAAGTAAAGAACAGTTTACGGACAACGCACACTTTATCCTCATCAACAAGCACTTCCTCCGCGAGCATTTTAACAGCAACCTGTATTCCCCGCCAGGATGCAGTACAGTATGTTCCCTGTTAAACAACAAACGGTTGAACAGAATCAAATAAGGCAAGTGACAATACTAAAAGAGGCACAACACCCAATTAAACAACTAATTAAAATGCTTATAAAACACTCAAATTCATACAAAGATAAGATGGTTCCAACTCCGAGAGGTGTAATTAATAACAGGGGAAACAAGAAACGGCAAATCTGTATACCGAAGTAATCGGAAAACGAAAACTTTACCTTGGTAATTTCATCACTGTTGGTAAAGTCGAGTTCTTTGGGATCAATTTCATACTCTGGGACTTCTCTGGCATGCCTAACGTGCATGGGAGCCATCTGAATGTTACACTCATACAAATTAGAATACAAAACGAGCATAATATACAAAATTAAAACAAATCCAAATCATAAAACACATTTAGCTGAATTGGGTTTGTTTAATTTGTCAAAATTTAAAAATTCAAATCAGCTAAATTAATCAAAAAAGTACCAGAGGCTTTGCCCCACGCTTCTCCAGAAACTTGATCACATCATGGTTCTTATAGTAAATAGCATCCGCAAGAGGCTGTTTAATCAACATTAGATTATCACCAATCACTAATTAAACACATTAGTTTCCCATTTTTTTCAAATTTTCACATTGGAAATGGGTAATTATTATTTCAAAATTTCACTTACGGTGCTCCCCCATCGGTCTTTGGGGTCAATGTCGGCACCGCGGTCGAGCAGCAGCGAAACGACTTTGGTGAGCCCCTGGCACGCGGCGACATGCAGAGCCGTCCGATCGTCGATGTCCCTGAAATTCACATCCAGTCCCGAATCCAGAAGCTCCTTAATCCCATCCAAATCACCTTCATTGGCCAAATACATTAGCTTCACTCGGGGATCGATCCCCTCCGGATCATCCTCCTCCCCCAC
>JADOBS010300924.1:0-11339 GCA_015708375.1 Cydonia oblonga
AAAAAAAAAAACATATTCTCTTTAATACTCTAGACCTCCACGCGTATTGGTTTTATTGCTTTTAAGAGTTCCTTACTCACAAGTTCACCCAATTCACTTTCCACAATTTGCTCATTCTCAATTCAAAATTCCTAATTGGTTAATTGGCTAACCCCGCCCAATTGATCCCCGGGCCACCACCAGCTGCCCCATGCCTCCACTTGTCTCCTCTCCTAAGATCCTCCGCCACCATCGCGACGGGTTCACAATTCTTGCTCTCAGCCCGAGCTCCACCTACCTTACCTTTGGCTTTGCCGACCACGCCGTCAAGCTCTACAAGTTGCCAAGTCAATATCTTCCTCCTATTTCTCACAAATTTTTTTAGGTGTTTAGAAACTGAGTTTTTCTATTTGTTTTAGTTTTTGTTTGAATAAATATAAATAAGCAAAAATTAGATTTGGTAGAATCAATGTGAAATGCTTGTATTAAATGGATTATTGAATTCAAAGACTTACTAGTTCTTGAATCCCTGAAAAAATTGAAAGCTTGCATTTCTTTTAACAAAGATTGGCTGCTCAAAAACAACCAAGAGCTCACGCTCTTACCGAATAACAACTTAACAAGTGTTCAAGTTGTTAGATCAAGTTTTATTGTTTTTATTTTTTTATTTTTACACTTGTCAAGTTGTTATTTGATGAGAGCAAGAGCTCCTGCTTGTTTTTAAGCACCCAAGCTTTGTTCTTTATTGTTTTTTGAGCTTTTATATCGGGACACACGATATTAGAGTTCCAAATCTGATATTGTCTTTCAAATTTTTAGTAATATTTTATGTACTATATATAGGATGGTGATTTCACAACCTCATTACCTCACACACACCCAAAAACAATATACTAAACAATTGAAATGGTTAATAATATTATCTTTTAATACATACACCCTAACATTATTTTTTTAATACTTCGTTATTCTTCCTGTCAAAAGAAGGAACGTTTGCGTTTTTACTCAAATAAATGACTTCTAAATTTTGTCTTTACAAGAGGCTTCATTAATAGTGACTCTTTAAACCACAAGGGAACGTTTGATACAACATTGTTCAAGTCAAATTACTGGATGAAAGATTACCATAAGAAGAAATAAAAATACATAAAAAAAATTAGCAGATTCATTAATAGAAGTCCTAAAACGCCTAATAGACGAACAGTTGGAAGAATAAATAGAATTAAAATAATAAAAGAAAGTAGTAAGGAAATTTCCTACTTCTTTTTATGTAAAATTTTGTTTATGAGTATTTAGTAGCCTGAATTTTTCTTCATAAGCTTGGTTCATCTCTGAAAGTCACTATGCTACCCACAAGATTATTCTGGATTTATACCTCTCTGAATCATTAAGATAGTCGTGAGTCCGTTTATGGCAAATGTGAGGGCGTGTTTAGGACTGTATTGTCAGAAATGAACATGGGAAATTATCTCGCGTAATCTCTTAAACATTTGTTTACAATTGAGAAGTAAGAAGAATACCTTTGATAGGGAAAATCTTTTAAATTAACATCTTGAGAAATGAGTACCACTTTTGGAAGAAAAATCATATCAGCTTTCGAACACTATGATTTAGAAAATAAACGACAGATGAGATGATTGTTAGAAGAAATAAAAAAAAAAACATATTGAGTTCTTAGAAGCCGAAGTAGACGAAGAGGAAAGATTACCAGACGAAGAAATAAAAATACAGAAAAAATTAGCATATTCATTAATAGAAGCCCTAAAACGCATAGACAGTTGGAAGAAGAAATAGAATTAAAATATGAATAAAGAAAAAGTAAGACATGTATTTCAAGAAGCAACAATGCAAATGGGACTCTACAAGAGAAGAATATTAAATAATTATAAGGAAAACTAATGAAAAAAGTTTGAAAACTTTGAGTTCTAACGATAAGGACAAAATAAATGGTAAAGTGAATAATATCATAATACTATGAGCTTTTCGTTAAAGTTCCCATAATTATATTCATTCAGATAATTATTTTGAAGATACAAAATATGGATACAAAATTACAAACATAGCATAGACAAAGCATGTAGCGAAATAGCAAAACTAATATATAGAATAGACAGTGATCCTAATCCTAGAACAATTTTAAGAGATGTGAAATTTAAAGGAAGAGAAATACAATATTTTAAGAAAAATATTTCGACAATTAAAAAAAATCAAAAGCAAATATTTAGGATGAGTTTTTCAGGAACATCCAGATCATTAGTAAGAACTAACTCTAGTTATTTTAAAGAAAATAATAATAATATGTTAAGACGAATTTTTCAAAATAATATTTGGATTCTCACGCGCATGCAACAGACAATAACAAGAATTTAGAAAATAAAGATAACTTATTACTTTGTGTAGGATTTATTGGAAAGTTACAAATAAATAGTAGTAATAGAACAAAATTAGATTCAAACAAGAATTTAGAAATTTTTGGACGTAGAGGAATTTCTGTCCTAAAAGCAAAAAAGGCAGATATGTATACACATTATAATGGAGACCAGACAGTAAGATTTAGTGTTTACAAACCAAGTAGAGAAGAACAATATGAGGACGACCTTGAAGAATAGAGGTACTAGTTTTTTAGCTTATTCCGCAAAAACTAAAAAATGGAAGTACGTCTCATCCTAGAAATAAGAAGAACAATATGAGGACGACCTTGAATAATAGAGGTACTAGTTCTTTAACTTATTCCGCAAAAACTAAAGAATAGAAGCACGTCTCATCCTATTATTTTTATAAGTCTTATGTCATTACACATTAAACATTTTACTTTGTTTCCTTTATCTGGGAAATAGCTACATTTACTGCACCTATCTGTCATAAAGTCTGAGTATCTTGTAAATTGATGAATACATACAGTTCTTCAATATATAGTAAATTGGGTTATGTCGTTTAGAAGATTTATGGTATCATCTTCTGAAGAATTAAGTGAAATTTATTGATCTTCACTTGAGTAAATACTATAAATTGACTCTACGTCGGCATTATCAGAAATATCTATGAACACTTGTTCTGCTTGGTAGAAAGGCCAAAACTGAAATCTTAGAACTTACAATTGTAACGTGTCTTTACTAAAGTGAAGAGAAAGTTGTAAAATTGTGAGAATGAATATCCACAGTAATGTGATTTCAAAAAGGCCACAGTAATGTGATTATTATTATATGATGTTTTCAAAAAGGCCACAATAATGTGATTATTATTATATAAAGTTTTCAGAAATGCCACAATAGTGTGATTGTTATTATATAAAGTTTTCAAAAAGGCAATAGAATGCAGTCGTTTGATGCTCTTTTGCCTTTTTTTCACTGTTCTTAATTTTTGATGTATAATTTACAACGATAGTAATAAATAAAGGATTTTATTCGTTTTGGTATATACACATGTACTATTTTTATTTTGTTTTTTTCATCTTTGTGCATTTAGATCTACATAACAACTTCAATTCTGCGCCCAGAATCCTCGTACACATTTTTTAATTGAGATTAAAGTATCAATCCGGAAAATAAAAATTGAATTCGCTAACAAAGCGACATTATTAACAAGAACTAGGAATAAAATTATCAATATAGCCACAAATCAAACGTCATACAATATATAGAGTCCGAGAAAGAATGGTTTGGCAGGTCGTGCCAGTAAAATCACCCTGTGAGCTCCTCCATCTTCCCCTGTTAGTGGAGGGTACAAGTTAGAAAGCCAGCTAGAATTTACCAAACCAAAATGGATCGAGTTTCAAGCTGTCCGGATAATTAAACATACCAGTGAGATGTACTTCTCAGCATCAGTTCGTTTGAGAAAATGCATCGAGTGCTGAGCAAAATTGGCCGTGTTGAAGCTAGGTAATTGTACTTGGCCCATGTCGTCGAGGACTCTCACCTTGATGTAGGGGTCTTTCGGGGGCACCATATCCTGGCAAACACAAGAAATCAGAATGAGGATCTTTCCTCACAAGATCTAGCGAAACATGGGCGAGGATTTTTCCTCTGTTAGTCAATTAAAAGTATACAACTTTCCAGTCATTAACAACCAACAGTCATCTTGCTCAAGTTTCAAAATTAATTCACATGAATATTCAAGTATCAAAGAGAAAGATTTCCTAACTTATCAGTTTATTATACTATGAAGTTTAACTGCAAGTGTAGAGAGAGATTACCATATCCAAATGGAGTTCCACTCTCGACATGTATGATCTTAAAGCTTCTGAATGTTTTTTAAAGTACTCTTTCTCTGTGTGACTAAGCTTCTCTTCAATTTCTTCTGGAATTTCATAGCCCACCTTCCATATGAGATTCCGTAACATTTCTGCTCGGCTGTGCCTGAATGGTTATGAGAATCATGTACAACAAAAGCTGATTAAAGATCATTTACATAAAGCGTGCCGATTAAAAAGAAACATATAATTATATGATAGCACAACAAAGAAACAAAAAATTACATGTAAGTCATTAAGCAGCGTTTATTGCGAAGTAAAGAAAGGTGGTGGATGAGGAAACCATAATGGTCCTCATTTTGAGTTTGGAAATCTATTCCTGCTTCCTGCATTTTCCTGTTGCAACATCAGGTCATATAAGTTGACTAAGAATAAGCAAAAAGATATATCAGGGTTTATGGAAATTGAGACATAATGCACAAAGAGATGCACTGTTTTAGACTTGGTCAATACGTGTGGTAGTTCTCAAAATAAAAATGCTTGTCACATGATGATTAGTAATCAACCCTGAATCTTGGGACTGCATATGTCCATGCCGAAAAACGTAAAAGTATGGCTCAAAAGGTATATATACCAACCAACAAACAGTGTAATGATCAAATGAATTGCAAGGAAAACCCCTGGTCTCATCATCTGTAATTTAAGACTTAAGGCAGTAAAACAAGCACTGAGGCCTACTATAAGCACAGATACATACGGTTAAGTGTATCTGCAACTCTCATGCACTTTTATTTATTTTGTAGCTGAAAAGTCTAAAGTCATAACGAAAAAATGAAGCCTGAGCAATCTATATTTCAACTCAAGAATGAGAAACTTCTTAGATCACTGAGATGGATTTCAAGCAGATTCTTGGGATTGATTTGGATCCGTTCCCCTGATTTCATCATAGCACAGCAATTTTGTTTTACATTAGAAGAATTTCAGCAGTTAAGTTGTACAACTTCATCATCCAAGGTGAGATGGAGCATGTAATTTGCTGATACGGAATAGAAACAACAAATTTAAATGGGAAAAAAAAGAAAAGGAAACACACAATCAAAAACTGCAATTATTATGTTACCTTAACGACTTTTGAAGATCTTCATAATGTTGACTACATTCTGCAATTACATCCTTGAACAGATTACTCTACACGATGAAGGTAACATATATCAAATAAGAGAACACAGAGAAAAATAGATATGAGAAACAAGACGGTTCTCTCTTACACTGAAAGCTGTGAGCTGCCCCTTTTCGCTATTTGCAATTTCTTTGACCAATTGGATGGCACTTGTCCCATACATTTTCAAAACTCCAAATAAGGCCAGGCCCGCCCCAGGATCAAAATAAATGTTCCTTGTAAAACCTATATGCATCAAAACATTTGATCAAACACCTTTTTTTTGGTAGAAAGGTAATATTATTACCAACATCACAACATAATTACAAAGGAAGGGTCCAATTACAAGAAAAGCACAAAATAAGATATGTACCCCCAAAACAAAATAAGAAAAGCACAACATAAAATTGAGACCCTTAAGTACCCAATATTAAACCCCGCCCAAAATCCCACAAAAATGATTCTTCCTTTCTTTTCTTTTTTTTTTCTTTCAGAATTTCCCAAATTATGAAACATGTTAGAAAGACAGATACAATCGAACTAAATAACACGAATCTAAACAAAATCTGACACTACGAGTGCACTTTTTGATTAATATGCGAACTAGAAAATTAACAATTAATTATCAGTAACTACGCCGAATTAGTGTTAATGGAGTTAATAATCTGGTAAGCATCCACACCTTATCAACTCCATTATCAATTCAATTGTAAAAATAAATAAAATTGAGAAGCCTTCATCATGTTCCTAGTTCACAGCTCCACTGGTACCCAAAAAGTGTGAAAATTGGACCCGCCAAGTTACCAATAAAACATAATTGCAACAAAACGTACCAACGAAATCTTCACATATGACAGCCACAATTTCAACAAAATTCCCAAATCACAGCCCGAATTCAACAAAAAATGGTAAATCACGGCCCTAATTTCAACAAAATCCCAAATCACAACCAACCCTAATGTATGAGTTGAACAAAGAATAATAAAAAAGAGTACCCACTGCCAAGAGCAAGAGGAAGAAGAGTACCTGGTGGAATGGTTATCCTAACAATGGACCATCAAGATTTACAGTTTTGCCCCTCGATCGCAAGCAATATGAGAGACGAGAGAGCGGGCCTGGAAGAAGGTGTCTCTGAGTTCGGAAGATGCCGACTGCGGGAGGCTGAGGAAGACGACGGGACGGCGACCCTGTTTCTGGAAATGAGTTTCCGAAAAATAATGTTTTTTTGAAATCTTTATCTGTTTTGGGTTGGAGTTTTCGCGGGATTTTGCTTTGAAAATTTTCATTTACCGCTAAAAAGTTTCAGAATGATGGAGAAGAGTGTTGTCTTTACCCAACGGTTTGAGTTTAAAAAGGTGTATTCAATTGGGATTTTGAAATATTTTAATTCTTTTAATAAATTTAGGCATATTCAATCATGAATATAAGTGATTCTCTGAAATTCAATGTATATTCAATCAGGATTTCAATATAATTTATTAAAATTCTTAGAAATTCAGATGTATTCAATTAGAATTTTAAAGAAATTTATAACATTCTAGGTGTATTCAATTAGAATTTGAATTTGAAACAGTTGCGGAATTAAAGGGAATTGAAGAGATTTTGTAGTGCATTTTAAGCATCCACAAATCTCATATCTTCCCATAAGATTTCGAAAGAATTGAATCAAAATTTTACATGAAATCCTTACAAATCAATTAAACTCCGTACAAATCTATGAATTTTTAAATCCATTAAAATCTCTCTAATTCCCAATTGAATACTCTCTAAATCTCGTCCACTACCTAATCTAACATTTAATATAACAAACGTATCGTTTGACAAAAATTAATTTTTTTTCAAGCTTGAGCTCGTTTATAAACTATACATGAGCCTTTTATTAGCTTGCCCAAATCATTATTTAGAAAAGCTCGAGGTTATGTGTTGTTCGACTTAATTTCAATTAAATCTAATAAAATAAATATAATAACACACTGCTGATACTAATATAAAAAGAGCTAAACACGTTTAACTTACAAATCGAGTTTGAACGAGCTAAAAACGAGTCGAACTTGAACCGTTCGAGCCGATTTACAGTTCTAAAGCGATCACATAACTGATAGCAAGCCAGATGCAAAATTATCTGGATTAGGCCTACATATACATTTGGACTAAGCCACGCAATGAATCAATCACAACTAAGCGATGATTATTGGCGTAATTTCAGTGCTAGAAGGGCAATCATTTAGGGACAAAAAACCATCCACTTAATTCAGACAAGATGCTCGGGATCTTGAACCCGATAGAAATGTATAAAATCGTTGATTCACCTCAACAGAACTTTGCCCAGGTAACTTCATCAACTCCTTTTCTCTCATCAAGTTTCTTAACCTGGCTTCATCTTCCCACCTACAAGCTTCGGCGTATATGTTTGACATAAGAACGTAGGATGTAACTGTTTGAGTATCTAAATGGGACAGATGTGCTGTCACAAGCTCGGCGAGCTCAACATTGCCATGTATCCTGCAAGCACTAAGTAAAGCTCCCCAAACACCCATATCTGGATCAACCGGCATCCTCTCAATAAACTTATAAGCCTCTAGCAAACAGCCGGCTCGACCCAGAAGATCAACCATACAAGCATAGTGCTCTAAACCAGGGCAAATTGAGTATTCTTTGATCATGCTCTCAAAGTGCTTTATCCCTTCTTCTACTAGACCCACATGCCTGCAAGCAGTCAAAACAGCAGTGAAAGTGAAACTATTTGGTTTGACACACTGTTCTTTCATCATAGAGAAAAGCCTGAGAGCATCATCACCGTGACCATGAGAAGCACAAGCCCCTATTATAGATGTCCAGGACACAACGCTTTTATGAGGCAACCCCTGAAATACATCCTTGGCCAGGTTTATGTTGCCACACTTTGCATACATGTCAATGAGTGCATTTGTGATTGAAGCATTGGCTCCGAAGCCTTTCATTCGGATGAGCTCATGCAACCATCTCCCAGTGTCAAGTGCACCCAAGCTAGTGCAGGCGGAAATAACACTGACTAGTGTGATATAGTCATACTCCACATTTTCAGTTTGCATCCTGCAAAAGAGCTCTATTGCCTCTGTCCCCGAATTATTCTGTTCATAGGCAGTGATCATTGCATTCCATGAGACCAAGTTTCTTACTGCCATCCCATCGAATAAATATCTTGCAGTGTCAAGATTCCCACACTTGCCATAACATGCAATCAAAGCATTCATGAGTGCTACATCTTTGTCAACACCAACTTTAATTCCAAAACCATGAATTAATTTTCCTAAATCCAAAAATTCCAAACTAGCACAAGCAGGGAGGACGCTGACCAGCGTTACAACATTTGGTTGGGTATCTGAAGCTACCATGTCTCGCAAAACACTCAACCCTTCTTTATAAAACCCATTTTGCACATACCCTGCTATCATCGCAGTCCAAGAAACTATGTTCTTCACAACCATTTCGCTGAAAACAATCTCGGAGTCCAAAGTTTCTCCACTCTGTGCATACATACTAACCAAAGCGCTCTGAACAAACACATCCGAATGAAACCCATATTTAATTACATTACAATGCACTTCTTTCCCTTCCCTCAAAGCCAACTGCACCGCACAGGACCGAACCACAAAAGGGAAAGTGTAATTATCAGGTGACAACCCACTGCGATGCATGTTTCTGTACAAAACTATGGCTTCATGGCAAGGACCCTGATCAGCATAACCCCTAATCAAGGTGTTCCAAAGAAATACATCCCTTTCAGGTGTGGCATCAAAGAGTTTTCGTGCATAGTCCATAGTAGGGGCCAATGAAGATGCCAAAGTAACCAGCTTTGTTGAGAGGAGGAGGCTTTGGTTGGATCCATGTTGGAAGATTAGAGCGTGGATACATTTGAGGTCTGAAAGAGAAGAGCAGGAGTTTAAAAAGTAGTTAAAAGAGAGGTAATGATAATTCTTGGGACAGAAGCGAAATGGGGCAGAGGTAACGGGCTCAAATTTTCTGAGGAGTGGTTGGACAAAATGAGCACACATGAAATTCTGGCATTGGTTTTAAGTTTTGGAGTAGCTATGGGTATGCAGCTTTCGTAGTCCAAGGTACATATCTCTATGTTGTAGTCCAAGGCACATTCTTCCTGAGCAGCCTGAAAACTTGAGACGGACAAGAATTAGAATACATTTCTTCTCATTTGAACATAAATAAAAAAAGAAACATTTGATAATAGTCAGCGACAGAAAAGGCCAAAAGAGGAAGATGAAAAAAGAAGGTAGTATGTAATAAAACTGTCATCCTAAGAAGCCTTGAAAATCATTCTAAGCATTCTGAACGACGTTCATGGGGCGCACTAGTGATGAAACACAATTCATCTTCCCCATGAACACTTACACTACTCAAAACCAAAAGCAAACAAATCTGTTTCAAGATGCTAACCTGAAAAAATTGATCATATTTATTGTATGCAATGTGAAAAAGTAATAACAATTTTTAGCAAAAGAGCGACTAGTAGAATAGTTGTAGCAAGGTCTAAGACTCTAATAACAAAACTACACATCTATTACATATCCAATGACTTCCAACTTCAAACCAAAACAATTGAGTATGGTGATAATTGGATGTTTCGAGTTTGTCAATGGACACGACATGTTAACATATGTATGCATTTCAATATTGCAATAATTCACCAACGCAACATTCGGCGGCTACAAGTTAACCGGAAGGCCTGAACTGTTCATAGCCAGGGAGTAAAGTACAGTTCATTACGGAATTTGGTATAAGCCAATAAATAATTTCATATTTCAGCATACAGGTTGATGGCCATTTCATTTCCCATGTAGATCAATACAAACAATTTCCCGTCAATAAACCAAAAATCAAATGCTTAAAAGTGAAACAGATGAAAGATTTTAAGATAATTACCTTATTTCACGTCATAAAAATAATTTCGACAACAATCAATTGGGGGAAAATTGCATCGCTTACTGGTCTAGGATTTCAATCGAAGAGGATGAAAAAAAAAATAACAATTGAAATCAAGGAAAGATTACAAACCTCCAGGATTTGAACAGATGCTGAGAGTTCAACTTGGTAGCCTCTCAACTCTTGCTCAGTGCTATCTCCTGGGGCTGGGTTCGGTTCAAAATGGTTCGGTTTTTTGCCAAAACCGAAACCGAACCGAAATTTTGGTTCGGTTTGGTTAGGTTTATTTTTTTACGGTTCCCTTTTTTTTGTCGGCTCGCTTTTTTCCGGTTCGGTTTATGTTTGGTTTGGTTTTTTTTTTTCCAAAAAATGAAAAAAAATTGAAATCTGAAATTTTAACATCTCCAACACAATCATAACATAAGCATTCTAACTAGAATCAAAGACAATGAAAATAAACATTTAAAGTTCAACTAGAATCATCAATCAAATCTTCCGAAGTCCAAACTTAAAATAAACATCAAAGTAAGTCTTCAAAAAGTCCAAATTTTTAACAGATCAAGCAGCAAGGAAAGGCCAGTGAAGCCAATCCTGAACTTTAACACAGAACCAATCAAAATATTCACAAAGCCAGTCATGAGTCTTACTTCCCATTTCAGAACAAATTAAAATATTCACAAAGAAAGGTTCAAGAAAAGAAACAAAAAGAATTTACAAAACATAGATCAAAGATCCAATACCAGACAAGTCCTATAGTGGGGGATCAGAAGTGAAATGAAAAATCTGACCACCCCCACCAGCAGCCATTCTTAAACTCAAAGAATAATGGATATCAAATTATCAATACAAATAGGAAAGGCCAAAAAGACTCCTCTAGAGAAATAACTGACACTATAGAGAATTAAACATTAACTCAGCTGACGGGAAACCATTAGAAATTTAGGAACGAAATATAGGGGATGGGTCAAGGCTAAATAACAAGGGAGCAAAGGATGTCATGGTAAAATGCCATAGCTAAATTAAAGCAATGCAATGAAATACACAGTGGCAGATGCATTGGCTCAGTACATGATGTCATAGTTGGCCAGATACTTC